>JAOEHI010051748.1:0-18020 GCA_025447815.1 Percopsis transmontana | reverse complement strand
AGTACAGGCCAAAAGTTTGGACACACCTTCTCATTCAATGTGAATGAGAAGGTGTGTCCAAACTTTTGGCCTGTACTGTATGTATCTATTGCACACTACTAATCTCAAAACATAACATTTGTTTATCTGCTTTATTTCACCTGTGTGTTCACCTGTGCTTTCTTTCGAATTTCCTTTCTTTGCCACCACAGAAAGGGTTTGATGAGGAGTGAAGATTTGGACCCTTGAGAAACTCCTTGGTCTGCTGTGTGTAATAGAGTTTCCTATACAATCACTATGCATTACTTGTAGTGTTAAAATAAAAACTCACGAAGGTGTCTCAATGTTGTATCATATCTTTCGTTATGCAAAGTGATAATAACTATAAACTATAAATCATTTAACTTTAAACTGTGTAATCATAGCTATAATGTTCTTATTGACAAATCAGATGTTAGGTGCCAGGTAAGAAATGAAAAGCTCAGTTGACCAATGAAGAGTGGTGGCAGAGGTTTTAAAGGACTATTGTGTAAAATGTTCCTGTATTGTACACTGCTAACTGTCTAATAGCTATTACTGTTGCCGCCGTGTCATGGCTAGAAGGTATCTGGGTATTTTGTTGAAGTTACACTTGATACTCCAAAAGTATGATGGTTTTTCCAAAAAAGAAAACTTGACTATCTGATCAAAACAATTTTCTACAAACTATTCCAACTCAAATGTAGCATACGATAGCAAAATCATTTTTAAAGCGTGAGAGGAAGAGGTAGGGAATTTCAGTATCATAATCGACAGAAAACAAACAACCCTATTTGGGCTTGGTGGAAATGTATTTATCTTTTTAGCTTAAGCACATGGACCACTTGCATTGAATATATATATATATATATATATATATATATATATCAACAAACTACAGATATATTGTGGTCTTTACATGTTAGTGGTGGTCCGTTAAGAATTGGAAAGGCAGGGCGAGGTGAGGAGAGAGTAAATGGAGATTAAATAGAGAACAATCTCAAAATAGAGTGGTAAAGACAGCAGAAGAGCCAGAGCCTCAAGGTCAACAATAAACCAGTGCTCCCACTCAGGCCTCTCATAATGCCATGTATAATCACTTGCAGCTGGTCACCATGCATCCTTGTCTAAGCCCAGCTTTATCTACTGCCATCTGGAGGACAAGGGGTATTATCAATGTCCATAGAAAACAGCCCATACATTAGACATATAATAGAGTTGAATGTTAGCTGTTAATGTAAATAGATTTACCAATAACAATTATTACATTATATTATTACATGACCCATGCCTTTTATATTGAGTTAGCACACAGAATTAAGAGTTGCATTTTATTACACCATGTGTGTATTTTAAGTTCACTTAAATTCTATATAAGGCGTGAGAGTGTAGACCTTCCAACAGCTAATTTCAAATAAATAAGTAAACAGCAGGTACTTCACAAGTCAGTAGGCCTACTGCATTGCTCTTAAAATGACAAAGACAAAACAAACTTTGTGCAACGTGTATGGCATGTTGTAAGCATTAATGTGAAATTCAGATAAAGAACCTTTTGTGTAAGCCCCTTAATTGTGGAATGTGGTTCTTACCTGTCTGTCATACTGGACTACACGTTTTGCTTTGGGTGCTGATTGTGGCTCCTTGTTGTAAAAGCTGTCAGGCCTCTGGCAGTGTTCAGGCTGCTGGAGACTGGTCTAATGATTAGTGTCAGGAGCAAGGAGGAGGGAGGAGGGAGAAGGGAGACGAGGACAGTTAATAAAAGCTTCGGACTATCTTCGTGTGAATGCAGTGCAGACTGCCGTGACTTCTCTTATTACATGTCTAGTCATTCCCAAATCCCCAGGTACAATGAAAACACATTCATAGCTTAATGTCAACAGGCCTCACCTTTGCTGAAGATTATTACCGTGATTAATGTGGTCAGGGTCGATGTTCATACAAATAGTATGACCAACATATATGTTAGCATACAGTATTTCAATACTATAGCTAGACTACAACGTGCCTCTAATGACATAATTTAGGTTATAGCTGGCAGAATGTATTTGAAATCTGTTGTACTATATACAACAGATCTCTATATAATAATGCCAATCATTGTTGTGATGGTATTGTTTCACAAAGAAAAGTAAAGAGGGCAGCACTGTTCCCTACTTTATACCGTTTTGCATGGTATGAGGTCAACATACACTATAGCAACATGCTGTAGCTATAACTAGAGATTGAACAACTCTTTAAATCTTTGTCTAAAGTCAAATTACATGTAGTAAATGCAGTGCTCACAAATAATACTAGAATCAATATACGTCTTGTGAAACTTTAATACATGTTGTAGTGTGTTGGTGTGCTAGTGTTTTCTTTTTTTTAACAGGGACATGGAATCTCTCACGTCCATTTGGCACCCTGACACTAGCTGTCAGTTATAGGCTGAGGGAAGTTATCAGAATGGAAATAATCTTAACACTTGTCAGCAGTTGTTGACCCTTACTTTATCTCTTGACCTTTGAAGAGGCTGATTACTAGTGGAAGTAACTGACTGTACAATGTTCTGCATTTAACTGGCTCGGTTTAATATGTGGTGGGTGGGTTTTTGAAAAATAACGCAATGAAGTAAAAAAACTATTTAATTTAATTTACATGCCATGGAGTAGATTCCCAAGATGTCAGAAAAAAAGCTAAAAGAATACCTGCTGTCAACCCAAACCCAAAACAACTCAGCTGGGAAAGAATTTATGGGACAGGTTTATTCTCATCCTCAGCTGATTTATGTGTAAATAATAAAAAATATGTAGGCAACGGCTGGCCTCTTAAATGCTTTACTCACCACTGTTTGTCCACCTCAGTCAGTAGGAGGCCCTCTGGAGGAATTTCACACAGTTATCTTGGTTCTCAGAGACACAATGACATGTCAACAGAGCTATAGTCAAGGGCCCACCTTTCACTGGCCCATGCTTAGTAATGAAGGCTATTATAGTGACATTGGAATCACATTGGACGCTGTCCGGCTGCCCTGGGCCTAGCACTGCCTTCCATTGTGTTTCATCATGATTTGCCTTTCAGCGAATGTAAAGCATGTCACCTGTGGCAGACCCCTGTCTGTGTTTCTCGACACTTGCCGCCTGGTTAATCTCACCGGCTAATGTTCTTTATTTAGACTGGCCCATTGGGTATCTGATTGCTGTTTATGTTACAGCAAAATCCTTCTGATGATAACTAAAGACAATGCCATCTATGTCACACACAGTCTTTACTTAAGCCTCTGGGTAATTGAGACCCTTGCATAACATATTTTAAAATCTGAGTGTGTCCCACAGATATATACACACATTATGCTCAGAGAATCCTCTCCGGTATTCTAAATGATGGGCCACTAATGAGTTCTTTGTTTCTGTTTTTCAGAGAATTACACCTTTCAATTTACAAATTGATCAGCACGCAATTATTTCTCCAACGTTATTTAAACGTGTGACATACAAAACATAACTTGAATTTTCTATCCTATTCGATCCAAATAGAAAGTTATTTATGTACAAAAGTAAACAGCATATTTATATATATATTTTATTAGATTAGATTTGTATATATAAACCACTGCATAAACAAAGTGTAACCTGTGTTTACATGAGGGATCCTAGTGGTTTCAGTTAGCTGCATTGTAAAACAAAAGGATGACAGAGGAATCCCCCCCACCCCTGACTATTTAAAGATGAAGTTGCAGCCTCCTGCAACTTGAGGATACATCTGATAAATTGTACTACAGCGCAGAGCTCCTAATATGGCAGAGTTCAGAGAGACCATCACTGATAAGAGCCAGACCCGCTGATTTCTGTATTGCTTTCCACCAGTCATTTAACCCCTCCCTACATGCACCCCAACCCCACACAGACACAATGACATTCCAGGCCCCTGAAATGCTCCTCCATATTTGGCAGAGGAACTTCATTTATAAAGAGGACTCATGGACAGACCCCCAATAGGTCGCTATACTATCACAAGGTGAGATGCTAGGACAAAGGCTAAATGGCTAGTTAACTGTGTTTCTATGGATGCACTTGTTTGTTTGAATACGGTCTAATTATGAACTGCTTTTATTTCCTCAGGACCATTGTACCTTCAGTCTTCTTAGAAGGGGTTGGATACACAGGTAAGGATATTTTAAGGATTTAGTAATGATGTACAGTAAATTTAAAACTACACACTAAGCAGGGTATAGCATTTACATGAAAATGTTTTTGATTCATCTGTTCCTTTTAGTGTTAGATAAAAGCATTGCATTCTCTCTCTCTCTCTCTCTCTCTCGATAAGGTGAAAAATGGGAGACGCTGTCATGAGGGAGTTTGGGGCAGCTGCCCCTTACCTGAGGAAATCTGATAGGGAGCGCCTGGAGGCCCAGACTCGTACCTTCGACATGAAGAAACAATGTTTCGTTCCAGACCTGGATGAGGAATATGTAAAGGCTTCCATCATCAGCCGTGAGGGGGACAAAGTCACAGCTGAAACCGAAAGAGGGAAGGTTAGTAGGCTGCGAGGCATGCCTGACCTGGGTGCAGTCAGTCTCCGAACTAGGACACCTAGTGGTGACAGAGGATACAATTTAAGATTTATTTTTTAACAATAGAAAACTGCAATGATTATATGTGTGGTAATTAGCTAATTAGCTTTTGAAAATAACATAATTTCCAAAACTGTCAATGTATTAGGATATGATGAAACTATTTGTGTTTTCAGACTGTGACAGTGAAGGAGTGCGATGTCCACCCTCAGAACCCGCCAAAATTTGATAAAATTGAAGACATGGCGATGTTCACCTTCCTTCATGAACCCGCTGTGCTGTTTAACCTCAAAGAGCGTTATGCAGCATGGATGATTTACGTGAGTTGTCATTTAACATGAAATTATTTGGATGTATTCACTGCAAACCAACTGGGGCAGTATAATCGGTGATGCTTTTTGTTTCTTTATTCATATGCTTCTGTCTCAAAACATGGCGTTGAAATACCATAACTTCCATTTGTTCATTTGTCTATTTATGTCATAGACCTACTCTGGGCTGTTCTGTGTGACTGTAAACCCTTACAAATGGCTGCCAGTCTACAACCAGGAGGTAGTTGTTGCCTACAGAGGAAAGAAGAGGAGTGAAGCTCCTCCTCATATCTTCTCCATTTCTGACAACGCCTACCAGTACATGTTGACAGGTATTACAGTATGTTCACACAACAGCTATATGACACAATGTGAGAAATGCCAAGGAGCCCCTATCTATTTGGTTTATAGATAGATTACGAATTTGATTGACATATTACCCTTTCTTTTTCAGACAGAGAAAATCAGTCAATTCTTATCACGTAAGTTCTGTTTATTATATTCTTTATTTTGGTTTGCCTTGTGATTGAAAACTGAAATGTGTACTGCTGGGTATCAGTTATTGGTGTTAACGAAGCCTTTTTTAAATGTAATATCATTTTATTCACTGGGCTGGTTTGCTTCTACTAAATCAGTCACTCAATCAAAACATGACTTTATAATTATGTAGCAGTAGCCTCTTTATGCAAGTCCTAAAATAAAAATAAAATAATTAAAGAATGAAAAATAGGAAACTGAAACAAGAATACTGTCTTTTATCTATTCAGTGGAGAATCTGGTGCTGGGAAAACTGTTAACACCAAGAGAGTGATCCAGTACTTTGCCAGTATCGCAGCTGCAGGAGGCAAGAAGGAAGGGAGCTCAGACAGAAAGGTTACTATGTTGAATATATAGAAACATAATCTCTAAATGCACGATATTTCATTTGCTAAACTAATGTATTACTTTAGGGTACCTTGGAAGATCAAATCATCCAGGCTAACCCTGCTTTGGAGGCTTTTGGTAATGCAAAGACCATCAGGAATGACAACTCTTCCAGATTTGTAAGTTGTTTTTTTCTATATTTTATTCTATATTTTTTTCTAAGTAATATCTAACCTGTGTTTAATGCCATGCCATGATCTTTTCAGGGAAAATTCATTCGAATTCACTTTGCCGCCAGTGGAAAGCTGGCCTCTGCTGATATTGAGACTTGTAAGCATCCATGGATTCATTATCAAAACCTCTTATATACACATCTGTCTTTCTATCTGTTATCTATCTATCTTGTGTAAAATTTATTGGTCCATATTCACAGATCTGTTGGAAAAATCTCGCGTCACCTTTCAGCTTAAGTCTGAGAGAGATTACCACATCTTCTACCAAATTCTGTCTCAGAGAAAACCTGAGCTGCTAGGTATATTACTGTAAAACTAACTAAAAAACACACAACACTAACCCATTATCTCTAAGTACCTATCACACGTAAAATTATGCATTTTACTTTCAGAGATGCTACTCATCACCAACAACCCCTATGACTACGCCTTCATCTCCCAAGGAGAGACGACAGTAGCCTCTATTAATGATGCTGATGAGCTGATAGCAACTGATGTAAGGATGCACAATTCTACTTGCTCATGGAGCGCACAGATTAAAGATTGTGTTTTAGCAAATATATAGCACCCAATGTCATACCAAAAGAAAAACAATACTGTAAGATTGAGATGCAATTGTTCCATGGCATACGCCATCATTGAAAAACCGGACATCACCTCGAATGACTTCCAATGTAAAATGGACTATTTTGGTTTTGGATTTTAAACATAGGAAAACTGATATTTAACTGCGTAACAAAATATATTTTTGTCCAATGTAGGAAGCTTTTGATGTGCTGGGCTTCACTCAAGAAGAGAAGAATGGCATTTACAAGCTGACTGGTGCCATCATGCATTATGGCAACATGAAGTTTAAGACGAAGCAGAGAGAGGAACAGGCGGAGGCTGATGGCACTGAAGGTGGGAAATACTATTATAAGCACAAAAAAATTATAAACCTGGGGATATCCCCAAAAAACATCTCAATCTTATCTGAGAAATTCACAATTTACATTGGCTTCTTCAGATGCAGACAAAGTCGCGTATCTGATGGGCCTGAACTCTGCTGACCTCATCAAGGGTCTCTGTCACCCAAGAGTCAAAGTTGGAAACGAGTGGGTCACCAAGGGACAAAATGTCCAGCAGGTATGATTCAAATTCAGACATGTTGGAATACAGGGTTTTGGAATTTAGAAGGGCTCCCACTACCATGACTTCTTAAAACTTGCTTTAAGTATTGTGTTTATTAGGATAAGCATTGATTGATTAAATGCACATTTTATTTCATATCTGAAAGAAATTAAAGAGCTATAGAAAGTGTGAGCTGTCATTTGACAGCCAAATGTTTTTCCTCATTCCTTTGCAGGATGGATTAATGGATTAATAACCATATTTGTGGTTTCCTTTGAAGGTGTATTATGCTGTTGGTGCACTGTCTAAGTCAGTGTATGAGAAGATGTTCCTTTGGATGGTGGTGAGAATTAACCAATCCCTGGACACAAGGCAGCCCCGCCAGTACTTCATCGGTGTACTAGACATAGCTGGATTTGAGATCTTTGATGTAAGTTTGGTCCATAGGTGGATATTTCCCTGACATTTTCCTTTGATGTCAATGTGAACAATGATTAAAGACACTTTGTCCTTTTACAGTACAACACCTTTGAGCAGCTCTGCATCAACTTCACCAATGAAAAACTACAACAGTTTTTCAACCATCACATGTTTGTGCTAGAGCAAGAAGAGTACAAGAAAGAAGGCATTGAATGGACCTTCATAGACTTTGGCATGGATCTGCAGGCCTGTATTGACCTGATTGAAAAGGTGGGTGTTTTGAATAGTCAGTAATCCATAAAGGTCCATGGATATAATTTACTAATGTTTTCAAATAAACTGCCATGTTTTCTATTTAGCCCATGGGTATCATGTCCATCCTTGAAGAGGAGTGCATGTTCCCCAAGGCCAGTGATGCCACCTTTAAAGCAAAGCTTTATGACAACCACCTTGGAAAGTCCGCAAACTTCCAGAAGCCCAGAGTTGTCAAAGGGAAAGCAGAGGCTAATTTCGCCCTGGTTCACTATGCTGGTACTGTTGATTATAATATCAACAACTGGCTAGTGAAGAACAAGGATCCTCTGAATGAGACTGTTGTGGGATTATACCAGAAGTCTAATCTTAAACTGCTGTCCAACCTCTTTGCCAATTATTCTGTAGCAGAGGCAGGTAAGAAAGTTAGTTGAGGAAGGTAATAACCTTTCTTTAGCAACATTTGAATGATTAATAAATAAATGAATGATGTTTCTATTAAAACGGTCTAATCTCTTTCCTTCATTCATCAGCTGAGGGAGGAAAAGGCGGAAAGGGAGGAGGAAGTAAGAAGAAGGGTTCATCTTTCCAAACCGTGTCTGCATTGCATAGAGTAAGATAGATAAGTGCATATTTAAAGACAATATAGTTTTTAAATAAAAACTATTGAGACCCCATATTATATACAAATCTCAAATGTGTCATAATGATCATTGAATTAAGCACAGAATTTAATTTGTTCCACAGGAGAACCTGAACAAGCTAATGACCAACTTGAGGTCTACTCACCCTCACTTTGTACGCTGCATCATCCCCAACGAGACCAAGACTCCTGGGGCGATGGAGAACCCTCTGGTGATGCACCAGCTACGCTGTAACGGTGTGCTGGAAGGCATCAGGATCTGTAGGAAGGGCTTCCCCAACAGGATCCTCTACGGAGACTTCAAACAAAGGTATTACCAAGGTTGTAAATTATGTTATTGTTTTTCTGCTCAAGAAAGGCAACACTGGCTCAGTGATCAGCACTGTGTGTGAAGGTTGCATATTTTTACTGTGTTCCCTGCAGTTTTCTTACCAAATTGATTACCCTCAATTTCTCATAGGTCTGAGTATGTGTGCATAGTGTGTGTGTGTGTGTGTGCAGAGCATTGCATTTAAAGCATCACCCCACTACACATCTACAGTAAAGTCAGCTGAGATAGACTCTAGCTTCCCATGATCCAGGAATAAGTAGGCAATGAAAATTGATTGATTGAATTATTACATTTATTTGTTTTACAGATATCGTATACTGAATCCTGCTGCCATCCCAGAGGGACAGTTTATTGACAGCAGGAAAGGTGCTGAGAAATTACTTGGCTCATTGGATATTGACCATAATCAGTACAAGTTTGGACACACCAAGGTAACTGGCAAAGGATACAGCAAAACTATTAGCTATCAACTATCATCTTTAAAAAAATGTTATTTGCAGCATAACAGAATATACTTTTTTGTTAAAGGTGTTCTTCAAGGCTGGTCTCCTTGGGACACTTGAGGAGATGAGAGATGACCGCTTGTCACTCATCATTACTGGAATCCAAGCTAGAGCAAGGGGACTTCTAGCAAGAATGGAGTTCCAGAAGATTGTTGAACGAAGGTCAGAAGAATCATAAACACACCTCATAAATATTGTATTAACTTGCCTATTATTGTTAGAATTAAGGGGAATAGCATACGCAGTATCAAAATCCATTTACAAATGACATTTAGAAATAATGCATTTTATTTAATTCTAACAGGGATGCACTACTGGTGATCCAATGGAACATCCGTGCATTCATGGGGGTAAAGAATTGGCCCTGGATGAAGTTGTACTTTAAAATCAAACCCCTGCTAAGATCTGCTGAAGCAGAGAAAGAAATGGCGAACATGAAGGAAGAATTCCTCAAGTTGAAGGAGGCCTATGCAAAGTCTGAGGCTCGTAGAAAGGAACTAGAGGAGAAAATGGTCTCTCTTCTCCAAGAGAAGAATGACCTTCAGCTCCAAGTTCAGGCTGTAAGTTTTATGCATTATGTATTTATATAGTCTATGTATCTGTAATATGTATGTATGTAATTAACCTAATGAATATTTGAAAAAAATAGGAGCAAGATAATCTTGCAGATGCAGAAGAACGATGCGAAGGGTTGATAAAGAATAAAATCCAGATGGAGGCAAAAGCCAAGGAGCTCTCTGAGAGGCTTGAGGATGAGGAGGAGATGAATGCTGAGCTGACTGCCAAGAAGAGGAAGCTTGAGGATGAGTGCTCTGAGTTGAAGAAAGACATTGATGACTTGGAGTTAACGCTGGCTAAGGTGGAGAAAGAGAAGCATGCCACTGAGAATAAGGTATGGCAAATATGTTGGTGTCTCTTCCTGTCTCATCTGATCATTCAGTTAGACAAATTGTAATCTAACTATGCCTTCAACAATCCATTTGTAGGTGAAAAACCTTGTAGAGGAAATGGCTTCTCTGGATGAAATCATTGCTAAGCTGACCAAGGAGAAGAAGGCCTTACAGGAGGCTCATCAGCAAACACTAGATGACCTTCAGAGTGAGGAAGACAAAGTCAACACTTTGACCAAGGCCAAGGCTAAGCTGGAACAGCAAGTCGATGATGTAGGCAGGCAACTGTTTGTCACATATCAAGATTGTTATTGTTACTGCACTTTCTTTGCATGGTTTAATATCAATAATTCTTATGTGATGATGTCCAGCTTGAAGGCTCTCTGGAACAAGAGAAGAAGGTTCGAATGGATCTTGAGAGAGCCAAGAGGAAGCTGGAGGGAGACTTAAAGTTAACCCAGGAAAGCCTAATGGACCTTGAAAATGACAAGCAGCAACTTGAAGAGCGCCTTAAAAAGTAATTGCATGTACAGTATATGCACACAAGATTTAGTACTTACAAATAGATACAGTACTAATAAAAGTACACAGTTGTCCTAAACACCAATGTTTCACTTCAGAAAAGACTTTGAGGTCAGTCAGCTCAACAATAAAATTGAGGATGAGCAGGCAATTGCCATTCAGCTTCAAAAGAAACTGAAGGAGCTTCAGGTAAGAAATCATGGTCAGCTGCTCAGAATTCATAAATTACTCTAAAACTATGTGATGCTAAAGAATGCTGTCTTTATAGGCCCGCATTGAGGAACTGGAAGAGGAGCTGGAGGCAGAGCGAGCTGCTCGAGCCAAGGTGGAGAAGCAGAGGGCAGACCTGGCCAGAGAGCTGGAGGAGATCAGTGAGAGGTTGGAGGAGGCTGGTGGAGCTACATCGGCCCAGATTGAGATGAACAAGAAGAGAGAGGCTGAGTTACAGAAACTGCGCAGAGACCTTGAAGAGGCCACTCTGCAGCACGAGGCTACTGCTGCCACCCTCAGGAAGAAACAAGCCGACAGTGTGGCTGACCTGGGGGAGCAGATTGACAACCTGCAGAGAGTGAAGCAGAAATTGGAGAAGGAGAAGAGTGAGCTCAGGCTGGAACTGGATGATGTGGTCTCCAACATGGAACATGTTGTGAAGACAAAGGTTAGAACACTTTTTCTTGCTCACCTAGCCACAGCATAAGAAACTGAATTGATATTAATTTAATTTGAATGCAATATTTTAGACATTTCACTACACTCCTACTTTACTTTCAGACAAATTTAGAAAAGACATGCAGGACATTGGAAGATCAGATGAGTGAATACAAGACCAAATACGAAGAGGCACAGCGTTACATCAATGACTTCAACATGCAAAAAGCCAAACTGCAAACTGAAAATGGTACACATTTTAAGTTAAGCTTTAATGTCTATACTATTTCTTATCATTGTTAATGTGATATTTAACATGACTTGGATGTATGCTGTATGTAGGCCTGACATTATTTGGCATCTGGAATGAGATGTTCTAATAGCCTACAATTAGACATTCATGGGCGTCAGAGGGTAAATACATAATGTATCAGGTATACATAATGTAAAATGTATGATGGAAATAATGAAATAATCCATTCTACTAGGGGAGATCTCAAGGCAACTCGAGGAGAAGGACTCCCTTGTATCTCAACTCACAAGAGGAAAAATGTCCTACACTCAACAAATTGAAGACCTGAAAAGACAACTAGAAGAGGAGACTAAGGTGAGACTCTGAGCTAGCCAGTTAGGTTAGTCACAAGCTGATGTATGTTTTACCATGTTATGCATTTGTATTACATTTTCTCCCAGGCCAAGAGTGCCTTGGCCCATGCAGTACAATCTTCCCGCCATGACTGTGACCTCCTGAGGGAGCAGTATGAGGAAGAGCAGGAGGCCAAGGCTGAACTGCAGCGCAGCATGTCCAAGGCTAACTCTGAGGTGGCTCAGTGGAGAACCAAGTATGAAACTGATGCCATCCAGAGGACTGAGGAACTTGAGGAGGCCAAGTAAGACACCTTAATATGCAATCACCCACAGAAACTCAAATAACTGACGAAATGTCATAATATTTTGTCTGGCAGATAAGCTTTTTGTTTGTGTTATGTTCCTTTTCAAAATGTAAGACGAACAAAAAGTTTTACTGTTAGATGACTCAGCAGCCATTTATATAAATGTTTAACAGTTGATTCATTCACAAAGCAAACGTGTACAATGTATCACTTGATTGTCTTATTGCTTAAGGAAAAAGCTGGCCCAGCGTCTGCAGGATGCTGAGGAGGCTGTGGAGGCAATAAACGCTAAATGTTCCTCTCTGGAAAAGACCAAACACAGACTACAGAATGAGATTGAAGATCTAATGGTGGATGTGGAGAGGTCTAATGCTGCTGCTGCTGCCCTGGACAAGAAGCAAAGGAACTTTGACAAGGTAAAGTAAACATGGTTTAGCCTTTTCAATATCAGTTTTTCATCACCTGTTTTATGTTTAGGCTTACAAGCGCTCACACAGGATTGGGAAATGGGGGAAACAATTCAGGATTTATTTTCTGACAGACATCAGTGAATTGCCAACTACAATAAATCTGCTCATGCTGCCAGGTGACTTTTATTGCCTGATACATTCTAGGTCCTGTCTGAGTGGAAGCAGAAATATGAGGAATCTCAATGTGAGCTGGAGAGCTCCCAGAAGGAGGCTAGAGCTCTGAGCACTGAGCTCTTCAAACTAAAGAACTCCTATGAAGAAGCTCTGGACCATTTGGAGACCATGAAGAGAGAGAACAAGAATCTACAGGGTAAGATGGAATACGTTATGAATTTGTTTTCTGTTTTTTATAAATACAGAGTATAATGCTATCATTTATTTAATGAACAGAGGAGATTTCTGACATTACTGAGCAACTCGGTGAGAGTGGAAAGAGTATCCATGAGTTAGAGAAACTGAGGAAACAACTGGAACAGGAGAAGAGTGAGATCCAGTCTGCGCTTGAGGAAGCTGAGGTAGATCCCTTCTAAAACAAAAAAAATATATATATATATGCTTATGTGTGCCCAATGCCTACATCTCAATCCTCTACCAGGCCTCTCTGGAGCATGAGGAAGGGAAGATTCTTAGAGCCCAGCTTGAATTTAATCAGGTGAAGGCTGACATTGAGCGCAAACTGGCTGAGAAAGATGAGGAGATGGAGCAGTGCAAGAGAAACCTGCAGAGGACCATTGACACCCTGCAGACCTCTCTAGAAGCAGAGTGTCGCAGCAGGAATGAGGCCCTCCGCTTGAAGAAGAAAATGGAGGGAGATCTCAATGAGATGGAGATCCAGCTAAGCCAAGCCAACAGGCAGGCATCTGAAGCACAGAAGCAGCTAAAGTCTCTTCATGCTCATCTGAAGGTAATTTAAAATAAAAACAAACCATATATTTCATTTAAATGTACAAGTTGTCTTCAACAATATGCTTATTTCCTTCCTCTATACAGGATGCCCAAATGCAACTGGATGAGTCCCTTAGAGCCAATGATGATCTTAAGGAGAACATTGCTATCGTTGAGAGACGTAACAATCTCCTTCAGGCTGAACTGGAGGAGCTGAGGTCTGCTCTAGAACAGACTGAGAGAGGCCGCAAGCTTGCTGAGCAAGAACTTCTGGATGTCAGTGAGAGAGTGCAGCTACTGCACTCACAGGTAATTATATTTAAACGTACTAACTCTCAGGTAAATGATAATCAACTAATAAAATAATAAGGACAATCAACAATTTTTCATAAATTACTAGCTAGACTGTTGCTTAACTTTTCACTCCCACTGCATTTCCCTAATATTTTAGAACACCAGCCTCATTAACCAGAAAAAGAAGCTGGAGGCTGATGCTTCTCAGTTGCAATCTGAGGTGGAAGAGGCTATACAGGAGTGCAGAAATGCTGAGGAGAAAGCCAAGAAGGCCATTACTGATGCTGCCATGATGGCAGAGGAGCTGAAGAAGGAGCAAGACACCAGTGCTCACCTGGAGCGCATGAAGAAGAACATGGAGCAGACCATCAAGGACCTGCAGCACCGCCTGGATGAAGCAGAGCAGATCGCCATGAAGGGAGGCAAGAAGCAGGTTCAGAAGCTTGAGGCCAGGGTGAGTGTAACACTGCTGTTAGCTGTCATGTATTTGTGTGCTTCTCTGCCATTAAATAATGTACTGGTCTCTCTCTGGATACTAAATGGTGAATATCATTATGTCAACAGGTGAGGGAGCTGGAGAGTGAAGTTGAGTCCGAGCAGAAGAAAAGTAGTGATGCAGTGAAGGGAATCCGTAAATATGAACGACGCATCAAGGAACTTACATACCAGGTGATTCTTCGTTGACTTTCTTAAAATGAAATTGTTTTGTGTAGATAATAATCTACATAATAATAGAATAGTATAATTTATAGTTATTTACAGTTGGAGTTATTTGTTTCTGTTCACAAATGTAAAATGTTGTATGTGTGGGTAAAAGCAATGCTTAAAATGTCAGTATGCCATGCCTCAACAATGAGATATGTATGGACGTTATTATTTATTCTGTTATTTGTGTTATTTGGGTTTGCTGTAATCAACATCTTAAATAATACCCCTTGTTGAATGCTTAACCCTCTTTTTCATTGGCTCGATGTTCACAGACTGAAGAGGACCGCAAGAATGTCGCCCGCCTCCAAGATCTGGTCGACAAGCTGCAGCTGAAAGTCAAAGCCTACAAGAGAGCTGCTGAGGAGGCTGTACGTTTGGGCTGAAAAACAGTTGAATCTATGTTACATAATGGTTTATACTAGGAGTTATCTTTTCTTATTAGGTGACATGTCAGGACTGCCTGGGTGTGTGCATGATTGACATCTCCGACTCTCCTGTTAAATTGTTTTAGGGAGGGACAACAGTTCCTTTGAGTATATGCAGTTTGCCGCTGCCCAGACAATCCTGAGAAGCAGTCTGATCATCTACATTGAATTTAAATGAAATGCCCTGTATGGGTTTCCAGGGGCTCTAGTAATTATTGGAACTTGCCTTCGATCTTGAACACTGACAGGTGCATATATTTGTTTTTATTCTGTAGGAAGAGCAGGCCAACACTCATCTGGGCAAGTTCCGTAAGATGCAGCATGAACTGGACGAGGCTGAGGAGAGAGCTGACATCGCTGAGTCTCAGGTCAACAAGCTGCGTGCCAAGAGCCGCGATGTGGGGCCCAAGGTCAGTAGTCTTTTTATTCTTCCGTTTTTTATTTTATAGTCCTCCATAGCATCCAGTCATTCATGTTCATCTAATCACATCTAGTCACTTCCAATGTCTTCATTTAAAAGTTTTATTTTACATTCTGTAAATCCAAATATAGAGTACTTTATTTTAATAAATAAGACACGCAAATTTGTAAAGATATATTTTATTTTATTTGTTGGGGTTATGTTAGTGTGTAAGTAGCTGTATTAGTCCACTTAATGGTTATTTTACACAACACGTGAGAGGAAAATGGAATGGACAGATGAAAAATAATTTATTAGTGGTATTTTCATCATATACTGTATGTAGTAGTGTTAACTGTATTATAGGTTATGCAAGTGATTTCAAGTCTTTATTGTAACCCAAAAGTACTGCAATTAGAGCATATCAAAGTTTTGGATTTTTTCTTCAGTAGGCCTATTTACATTACTCATTTTGACAATGTTTCCTTCTTCAGTTTTAGCATGAGCTTGAGCTTATATAGTTTTACTATTATCCATATGATCTAAAAGATTCACATTCTATTAATATAAAACAAAAAACAACCCTGGAGTTATTTGTTGGGAGACACTGTGACACTTGCAAGAGGCTTGCAAAACAGACATTTTCACAAATTTCACTTCTTCAATAACTTGTCATATAATCAGTAATCACTAGCTAAGAAATAAACCCTATTAATGTCAACATATTGCCATTTGTATTACTTCCTTCCTTACTTACTTCAAGATTAGGATTTTCTGACATATTGTATTCTCTCTCTCCCCTACTCTGATCAATTTTTTATCAGAGAGGGCTTGACGAGGAATGAAACTCACTGATGGCCATCTGAGAGGTTTGGGATCTTCCAATGGTTTAGTCCATTCTTTCTCCGACGTAACTGTAGAATAAAGTCAAAATGCATTCAAAATAATGTGCAGAGTCTTTATTTATTGCATTTTTACAGCATTATTGCTATAAAACAAGGGTGTGGTTGTTTGTTTCTTGTTATGATGAGAGACCGAGCAGTAATCCACTTCCTTGATTGTTGTAGCGCACGTGGTCTTTTTTGGTACATGATTCTACACAAGCACTGAGATGTGCGCATGCCTGTGCTGCAATGAACAAGGAAGTGGAGCATGGCTGATTTTATTATCAACATACAAAATTGGCAGGGATTCCTCTACAGTATTCAGACAAAAGGCAGTACAATAGTTAAAGGCTGCAGATTACTTATTCCTACCAAAAGCATCAAATGGTAGGACTATTTAGAAATGCAAAACATACGTTCATACCACATTCAAACTGTTGGCAGCCATAAAGATGTTAAAGATGCTTCTTCGTGATTTCCCTATCTCCTAAGACAGATGAATAAAAATGAAAATTGAAACAATACTGCCACATGTTGGTGACACACATGTACTGTGTTTATATACAGTACAGACTGGGTCTTCCTAGCCTTATTGAGGTGTGGTCTGAAGACCAAAGCATAAACCTCCCTTTTCTAATAAGAACCATTCCAAAACCAGTGTGATCTTCTTCTATCTTGTATCAAGCTTGGTTATTCCAAGCTTATCAAGCTTAATACAAGATTGAAATGATTTTTAGAAACTACAAAACTAATTATGAACTTAATTTTTGAGCTGTCCTATACAGCATATATGTCCTATTAAAGAACCACTGTGTAACTGTAAAACTGTCTTGCTTAAAGGGACACTGATTGGGATCTGAGTTGCCCTCATGTCTTAATTAATGTCTTATTAGAGAAACTCCAGGAGCACATACAGAACCTGACTGCTGAGTGTCTTGCACTTCTCTCTACTCCTCCCCCTACAGAGCTCATAGGCTCCCACGGTTCTCTGGCCTATAACACAAAAGTGTATCTTCAAATATATTACATTTCAGTGACTGAAATTGGAAAAGATATGCCATCAAAATCTTCTAAGAAATATTAAGTTTTGGGCAATATTAGGCTTGGAAATTCTATATTGAAACACAAAAGTCACAACAAGGAGTTTATCACAACAAAAAAATGCATATCCCATTGGAGAGCTCAGGTAACTGTTTCTGACCAAGTGCCAATGGCTCATGAAATGCAGTTTTACTCTGGGAAACTACTGCTTTCACGACACTACTTTGAAACTCCTCATAATGCCTAAGCACACACACACAAAAATATACAAAATACAGTTATAATTATGTATGGATATTGAGTAGTATTAGAGAAGGCTAGTTATATTTAAACTTTGTTTATTGTAACAAGTCTTCTTGTTTTCTAGAATGTTGTGGCGCTATTATTATGAAAAACATACTGACTGCTGTACAATTATTAACTCAAAATAAACTATATTGCAGCTTGTAATGCAGGTTATAATAAATCATAAGACTGTATGGTGTTTGGAATGTACTGTAGTTATTTTACTTTAAACCACCACAAACTTACCATACTGAATGTGTCTTCACTGTAGAGGAGCAGTGGAGGCTTGAATGTTTTTACTGGTACAGTACACAGTATATAGAAATATAGTTATAGAAATGGAAAACCACCCATGTGTTAGAGACTCTGGACATCTCCTGACAGAAAGATAGAGAGAAAGAATGACACACATTTTTTTTTATATATATATTAAAAAAACAAAAAACAAAAAAGATATAT
>JAOEHI010051747.1:0-18024 GCA_025447815.1 Percopsis transmontana | reverse complement strand
CCCCCCCCCCACACACACACACACACACACACACACACACACACACACACACACACACACACACACACACACACCCCCATGCACCTACCAGAGAAGAAGGAGATCTCGCTGATGAGCAGCCAGCGGTCGGCGAAGAACAGCCTGCAGCGGAGGATCTGCGCAGGCCGTCCGCCTAGGGGCAGGGAGATGGGGCGCGACGAGGGGTCCCTCAGGTCCTCCAGGGGGACGGGCAGGTCCAGGGCGGGGGCCGACCACGGCTGCAGGATGCTGGGCTTGAAGAGGCACTCCACCCTGCTGAACACCCGCACGCCCTGCGTGTGCCGGTTGTTACTGTGCACCTGGCGTGGGGTGGGGGAAGGGGGGTAGTGGAGTACAAATGATTTGAAAACAGACACTATCCAAACATCAGATTTAGCTTGGCATCTTTGCAAACATCTGGGATACTTTAAAGAACAGGGGGTGGGGGGTGGGGGGGTAACCATTCATTATGTGAGGAGAGGGATCCAATTAACACGCGAAATTCATAACACATTCTTATCCTGTGGAGCCCTGATTGCCTTGGCACGGCAGCGCTAAGCCCCGTCTGCGAACGCGAAGAATTAGCGCACGCCTGGGAATACGGCGAATGATTGAGGAGAGGAGAGAAGAGTTAGCACATTGTTTCCAGGCAGGGCAAAGACACCGAAAAAAAGGGGGATGCCATAAAAGATGATCTAATATACGAGGCGTCGCCGGGACCCGAGAGAGAGAGAGAGAGTGAGAGAGAGAGAGAGAGAGAGAGAGAGAGAGAGAGAGAGAGTGTGAGAGAGAGAGAGAGAGAGAGAGAGAGAGAGAGTTTAACGTGCAAAGCGAAAGGTCAGAACTATAGATCTGAGACAGATACGGGATTAGGAGGAGGGGTACATCTGTACGAGCGGGGCCGGTGCAAACATGGTTCTGACAGGTCGGTCATTAACCTGACACTTACAGGGCTAGCCACTCTTAACATGAACCACATGTGGGAGAGCATACCCACACACACTGTATATACACCAGTGTGAACAGCTGTGCCAGACGTTGAAGTTGACATGTTACTGATTCTATCTGGAGGGGGTTGTTAGACGGGGGGCTTTAATAGGTCAACATTGCCTGAGTAATCTACTACTCCTTCAGGGAGCGCGGACTGCTGACCCTCACAGAGCTCTGCACAAAAGCCAACACTGCATAAGGTGAGGCTTCAACTCAAACCAAACCTCTGCTACAGCGTTCCCTTGCTCACCGTGTTGATTTGCCCATATTTGGAGGGAAACAGTGTGTAGAACCTTTTCAGAAGCAGAATAGAGATTGTCCCTGTGAAAAGGAACATGGAACACTGAAGGAAGTACAGGCCTTCGCTGACAGGGGTCCAAGCCCGTATGGGAGGGCTGATTAGGGAACCCAGTCCTGCTTGGACAAGCATCGGAGCTTGGTTCAGGTTCCAACTGTATCTGTTTGTCTGACATATCAGAGCAGGCTGGCGTGGAGGTACAGATCAGCTGACACTGGGAAAATCCCTGGGGAAAAGGCAGGGAAAACAGGATATACCTAGGGAAAACACTAAGAACACTGCTGGGAAGAACTTACTGGAGTAACTGTGAAATATGGGAAAATAATAAATAAAGGAAGGGTTAAAGAAAACAAGGCCTAATGGGGGCCTTAGATTGTTTAATGTGGCAATCCCTGACTGCTGGGAGTACTTAAAACTTGGAAATGGGTCCAACCCTTAAACAGAAACTCAGGGCTCCAAAGAATAACTCCTCGATTTATAGCGTGGCGAATTCACGCTCTTCGATATGTGATTGTATAGGGCATATTGCACCCGAACCCACATTCTGATGAGACAACACAAACATAACTCAAATATGGTTGCTTCACATCAATATCTCCCAGTGTTGCTCCACAGACTAACTCCCAAAACCGCACAGACGCACAAACAGACTGTGATGAAACTCTGTGGCATCCGGGAACGCCAAGCACAGACAGACTGTCAAACGTGATAAACAACAGCAAATAAAAACTAATTAAATGGCTGAAGGACTGCTCAAGACAAAAGGCTACTGGCTAGCCACACTACTGAGATGGATGGGAAAAAGATGGGAGATTATCAGCCTCTTAATGAAATTCATCTCAAAGGTCAGTGGTGCCCATCGAAGCAATAATATTTTAGATTAGGTTTAGATGCAATAAAGGAAAACTCACCAACATGCATACATAAATACTCCCACACACACACACACCTCTTTTCTCCCTTTACCTGCATGGTGTGGAAGACACGCGTTCTTTCAAAATGGAACTCAATGTCCACACTGCCTTGCCCGAGGGTATCGCGGCTCCAGCCCAGGTAGTCGTAGCCGGGCCACACTCTCAGCTCCTTGGTCTCGGTGAAGTCGTCCTCTCCGAGGACGCCGTCGCACAGCTGGCCAAGGCCTCCGAAGTGCATCCTGCGTTCACAGCACACGGTGGGTGAATGTGTGGCGCTGTGTTTGATCAGCGCAAGGGCTGGAGGTTAGCTGCCTCCTTGCGTGAACATGTGACACAAACTCAGCATGCACACACACGCATGCATTTGTACATGAAGGTACACATAACATCTCTCTCTCTCTCTCTCTCTCTCTCTCTCTCTCTCTCTCTCTCTCTCTCTCCCCCCACACACATAAACTATACAGTATATCCTTTGTACCCGCTGCCTCTCTGCCCTCATCTGAGTATCTCTCCCTCACACATAAACACACACACAAAAAGCAACCTGACACAAGGTCAACAAATGGGTCCCCTCCATCTTACAGCGCTCTTGCACTCTCTTACACATACTGTACGCTCACATCTGCTACAAATACACGGGTTTCCTCAAAAGGGCTGACCTCACCCGCTAGCAAAACATTTAGACCCATTAAGCAGCCCCCTGCCTCCCCCCATTCTCTGGATATATCTCCCTCTGGACAACACAGCCAGGAAACAAGAGCTCAAATCCCCTTTTTGAAAATACAAAACCCACCGCCTTTGTGCCCATACCTTGTTATTCTCTTTCGATTAAGCATGAGGCCAAGATAAACGCTGAGGACGAGCGCTTGCTAACTGGGGGGGGGGGTTCCTGATAATTAATAACAGATGTGATGGGAAGGTAGTAGAAGAAACAGCCCCGTTGGTCTCGGTCAGAACAAGACTGTTGATTCCCAAACACCCGGGGATCTGTGTTGTGAACTAATAATTGCCAAAGCAGCGTGCTGCAATTACAGCTGAGAGTGCTCTCATACATTTTCATGACATCCGGATCCAGGGGAGTGGGTTTTGGGACGGTATGGAGATGAGATGGTTAGTCGTACGCAAAACTCTATAGCGCTAAAAGCCCCCGCCGGGGATGAATATCTTACCCTTGCTCTGTGCTCCCATCGTAAGTGGAGTCATTCAGGTAGACAGCCATTCCAGACAGGTGCATGACGTGACCCACTGGAGCTGTATAGGCCTTCAACCCATCTGAGAGAGAGAGAGAAAACAAATTGAAAGGTAATTACCATGTAATGCATACATTACATGGGCCTACAGTGTAATTGCAATGCATACATTATGCAACCCAATATGCTTTTCTTTGTCCTCCCTTGAGCGAGTGGCATTTCAACAAACCAAAAGCCACACGCCGAATATATTAAAAACAAAAGTTTTAATGTTTTTCCTTTGATTAATAGCAACTCATTAGCTAAACATTAGCTAGTGCGGGGCTTATACATTTAACCGCAGCCACTGCTTCGGTGTAAGGCTTCCTATCAGTAAATAGGCTCATGGTTCAGGCCTGGGAGGCTTGAGGCACCATTAGCTGGTAAAACCTGAGCCTCCACTCCGCTCTGCTGTGCAGCTGCTCCCTTAAGATAGAGTTGACATCAGCAGCGCTCACTACAGACGGCACTCTGCTAGCGATAATAAACAACGCTACGCATGCATATTACAGTGTGTTTGTGTGTCCACGTTTCCCACACAGACTCCAGCACGTTTGCTTGAATGCAGATTAGAGGCACTGCTAACTGTAATGGGCTGTATATACAGGGTATGTGTTACAGCATGTGCCGTAATAGGCATGTCTTGTGTTGCACAAAGGCATGTGTGACTTTATACGTAGGGGATGGGTTTTTTAATAGGGCTTTAGTGTCTAGATGTGATGTGCAGGACTAAGGAGATAAGGGGATGGGCATATTACTTCACATTCTGCGGAGCCGGCACATTCTCCTGCAGGGGCCATGAAATAAACTTTAGATCATATTCTGGAAAGAGCTCCCCAGACAACTGAGTGCGAACCTAGACATTTAGCACCACTGACAGCTCTGATTTACAGGCAGCCTCATGTCAGAGGCAGGAAGACGGTGGAGGAGAGGAGGAGGTTATCCGGGCGTAGATGTTCGCGAGCGACCACAGCCATTCGTTATACTGTGGTTTCTTTTATCTGGGCAGGACCCAGTGTGGCAATAAATCCAGGCTAATGGCTCAAACGGCTCTTACTCTCTAACCACCACTTCACACACACAAACAGACACACACACACACACACAAACAGACACACACACACACACAAACAGACACACACACACACACACAAACAGACAAACACACACACACAAACAGACACACACACACACACACACCATACCTAAAGTCATATAACTACAGCATATGCTATTCTGTGTTGAAAACGTTCCCGTGGATCAATAAATAATGTTCCTACAGGTATCTTGATGACAACATACGAGCACATATCACAACCCCTAGGCAAAACCTAAAGGAGGAAGACGCCTTTATAGAGAGCAACAAGATGCACGGTGAGATACTACATACACTGTGGAGTAGTGGGATTCACAATAAAATGGCATGGAGGCAATTGACAACACAGAATTATCTTAATTCAATGGATAAGATAAAATGGATTATGCCAGGATGGATCCACCTGTAGAGAGCACAGAACAAAGCATTTGGCTTCCTCTGTGGCATTCTGCTTTTCATATACAGAAGGGGAGAGAGAGGAGGTTAATGCAACCTAGTCTTAGCATGTATGATACCTACTTACCAGCATTTAGCTTTCTCAAACCAGTATATTCAGGGTTTACTACCTCCTCGCCATCTCTCAAAAAGGCTTGCAATCACAGAGGCTTCCACTGGCTGACCCAAGTGTTGGTGATCAATAGAAGTAGCTTTCTTCATTATTATCTTAGCTTCATTATCAGCAATGACATCAATTAATCAATAATCTCACCGCAAGTTACACAAGACAATCTCTACCTTATCGCATCACTGGTAAAACAATGTATTATTTATATAGTACCCTCCCATCAAAAGGGCAGTTTTAGGCTCCAGCAATATCGTAAGCAGTTATTTTTTCACCAGCTTGAGCTGGTGAGAGATAAAACTGCATTGTAGCCTAATATAGATAACTATTCACACCAGTCGAGGGTTACCGTGTCCATTAGAGCCTGCAGCACAATGTTCTTGTGTTTACATTTACATTTACAGCATTTAGCAGACGCTTTTATCCAAAGCGACTTACAATCAGTACATTTGTCAACAGTTGAACTGGTTAACCGCCTGTTTTTGCAAGCAGATAACATTCTCCTAGAATAAGAGCAGCATCATGTAGGAAGGTTACTTCAGCTATGCATTTGTACAAAATTACTCGAAAGATTATCATTCGCTCCTCAAAACAGTCAATAATTGCAATAATCAAAACTTATCACACTCTTCAAACAGTCTATAATTGCAATAATCAAAACTGATCACACTCTTCAAACAGTCAATAATTGCTAAGTGCAAAGTGTTTAAAATTCTTGGAGCTGATCTAACAGAGTAGAAAGAAGGAAACTTTTTATTTAATTTTTATAAAGTCCAGGTCCTAATAATCATAACTGTCTGGACCTTTCCTAATTTCCTTATATTCTGGAACTTTGTGGTGTTGCGTCCACTCTTTACAATGTATATATTTGTCTCCGTTTCTGTGCAGCAATTAATGGACTCATGTACAGTAACCTGCTTGGGTTGAACATGGAGGTTGGTGACAAGGTGTACTGGTATTTGATGGGAATGGGCAATGAGGTGGACATGCACACTGTGCACTGGCACGGCCACAGTGTAGAGTACAAGGTAAGCAACGAGTAACGATCATATCCTAGTTGTAATGGCAATCTTTTCCTTTGCTTTACCTTTAGCATTTTCTTTCCCATATCTTTGCCATCATACACGGGTAGGTAGTGGAAGTCTTACGCAGACACAAGATTATTGTAGTTGAGGTTGTGGGTTTATTGCAGTAGAAAATAGTACGAATGGATCATGGAACACACCGGTTCATTTCTTATTATTTTGTTTCCTGTTGTTGCGTGTATTCTGGTCTGTGGTCTGGCTATCTCTGGTCTGGTGAGAACTGTGTGTGCTCCCCCTACCTGTGCCTACCACTTCCTGCAGCCTATGCCCCTGTATACACAAACCATGTGCATCTAATCACTGCCACCTAGTGGCTAGAATACTAATATAAATATATCCAAACGAAAATAAATGCCAACATCATGCCAACAATAAACATAAATGGCTCCTACACTAGTTATGAGAGAGTTTTTTTTAGAATACCTGGTTACATGGTTTTCTGTACATAAACCTGTCCCGGTTACAGAAACTTGAATAAGCCATCATCCTGGTTATGAGACACCGAAAATGAGTAGGCCTACTCAAAAATAAAACCAGGGAACTGCAGCCTGTAAACACCTTATCCCCGTTGTTGGCAGATGACATGGTCAGTCAGAAAAACTAAGCAACAAAGCAATTTGTATGTATAACCTATGAAATATAGAAGCCGACTAATCCATAAAACATGTAGAGGGGAAATCTGCAACACTGCACCTAGTGAATAATTTTTTTTAACTACTAAACAATTCTAGCTTCTCCTATTTCCATCCCACCTGTAGATTGACAGCAGTCCTCATCGTACTGATGTGTTTGAACTGTTTCCAGCTACCTTCCAGGTAAAACCTTACGCCGAGAAATACAACTGTTCCGTTTGCCCTCGTGATCTAGAGAGCATAATTGATTTTCTGCTCTATGGGGGCCCCTGGACAGCAGTCTTGTAGCAAAGGACAGCGCAGCCAACACCCATTCAGCGGAATTGCAAATTGATTTGGAGTCCTGTAGCTTTAAGTTTGAAATCGTCAAGCTCCCTATCACAGTAAATTTGTCCGAGTAAAATTTACTCAAATTTAAGAAAATTTGACTATGCCAGATAACATTTGGTCCCTCTCTGAAAAGAGTAAAAGTTACTCTTTTGATAGAGCTGTTTTTCCAGAGTTAATTTTACTCAATTTAGTGATAATATTTTACTCTTTCCTGTGATATTTGACTCTATTGAGTGTTTTTTAAAATTAACTCTTGTACAATTTGACTCAGTTCAGAGCTAAAAGAAATTGACGCTCCCCAGCTTTAAAAGTACTTTGTTACATCGCTTTCTGCGTTTCAGACGGTAAAGATGCGTCCCCTTTACCCGGGCACATGGCTCCTTCACTGTCACGTGTCTGACCACATTTCAGATGGCATGATCACCATGTATAGCGTTACTGAAAAAGGTAAACAACGATGCAGCAGGTGTATGTGAACTGACGTTTGTGTCTATGTCCTTTCTTGATTAACATTTCTGTCTTCAACAGGAAAGAAGAAAGGAATCTTTGGCTGAAAAAAGACAACCAGGGATCCAGCACCGGACTCCTAATTACCACAGGAAAAAAAAATTCAATCAAATTAATGTTTTTTTTTTTATTCAGTGCATAGTGCAGGGCCTTCCAAAGCTAAAGAATCAAACAAATAATTGATAACAGATCTCTTGTGATCAAATATCTTTGTTAATGGAGATGCCTTTGTACTTCATTTCCTTGTCTCAGTTTTCCTGCTGAATGGCTACTTGTGGCTTTTAGACTAACAGGATTAGCAGGAATAAAAAATACAATATGTCAACCAAATGTGGTCTCGCTGAGTTATTTTTTCTAAATGGGTATGAAGCCTAGTTATTTTTTTTAAAAGGTACACTCCTCTATTGAGTTATAGGGCCCCAAGAACATAATTTCCAGCGGCTCGTTTGAAACTGTCCTCTTTTCAGATTAAAGTAAACTTTGCATTTCATTTGAAAATCAAGGTCCCAGAGTCTGGAGAAAGAGTGGAGAGGCACAGAATTCAAGTCCAGTGTGAAATCTTCACAGTCAGTGATGATTTGGGGTACCGTGTCATCTGCTGGTGTTGGTCCACTGTGTTTTATCAAGTCCAGAGTCAATGCAGTCGTCTACCAGGAGGTTTTAGAGCACTTCATGCTTCCATCTGCTGACAAGTTTGATGGAGATGCTGATTTCCTTTTCCAGCGGGACTTGGCACCTGCCCACAGTGCCAAAACTACCAGTAACTGGTTCGCTGACCATGGAATTACTGTACTTGATTGGCCAGCCAACTTACCTGAACCCCATTGAGAATCCATGGGGCATTGTCAAGAGAAAACCAGACCCAACAATACAGACGACCTGAAGGCCGCTTTAAAAGCAACCTGGACTTCCATAACGCCTCAGCAGTGCTGTAGGCTATGCCAAACTGCATTGATGCAGTAATATGTGCAAAAGGAGCCCCAACCAAGTATTGTATGCATAGCATACATCAACATACTTTGACATTTCTGTATTATAAATTCTTTATTCTAATATTTTGAGATACTGGATTTTTGATTCTCGTTAACTATAAGCAAATAGGAAATGCAGGGGCATTTTTGAGATGCACCTTATTTTTTTAAATATCTAGATCTGTCCTCACATGATTTTACCGTTTTTTTTACAGATTGTAGGGTATGCCGAGGGGAAGGGGTCATTTAAAATATACTATGTAGGCCATTTGATTTTTTGCAAAGAACCCTTTATTGATTTAGCATCAATTAACTTCATTAATACAAATACATTTTAGTGCATGCTCATTTCTAATGGAGTGGTACAAACTTAAATGATGACAATTTGTATATCTCCACGAGCGCAAACTAACAAAATGTCTCAGTCTCAATTACATCTATGGGGCCAAGTACAGACATGTCAATTAACCAGCACAAAATGTTCTTTAAATATTCACAGTTCAGTTTCTGATGTTACATTCACAGAATGTGAGAGACGGCATAATTTCAAAATAGCTTTCTCTCACCCTATCCCATGTATGATAGGGGTGTAGGTTTGTTTTTGGCAGAGACGAATAACTGGAGTGTGGGGGTGCTCTTACAAAGAGGAAATATTTAACAAAAGAAAAACATGGATTCGGTCATTTCTACATACATTTATTGATACATTTGTGCATACAACCTAGTGACTTGAATTTTATGATTAGAATCTGTCATGCTAGACCAATCCTTGAGTAAAACATAAAAAGTTGTATCAACTAAGGGGGATTAAATAAAAAGAGTGAAACCAAATGTTATATGAAAAGGCTATCGTCCAAGATCACTTTTAAAAACTAATGCGTCCCTCGGGCACCCTCTGTTGCTGAGCAAGTTTACCGTAGCCTCCTCTGGCTGGGTCATAGTCCTGCCTGTACTCATCTCTCACCTGAATGCCACAAAAACAAAAAACAAAGTGAGGGTTACAGATACAGACACAATCTCAATGTCCACCGTATGCTCCAGACCAGGGAGGGGCAACTGGGGGCTGTACACGGTTGTAACATCAATAAGGCCCACCGGACGCCTTTTAAGATTACAATTAGGTCACTTAGCAGACGCTTTTATCCAAAGCGACTTACAATTACATGGTGCTATTACATGGAGCAGGTAGGGGTTAGGCATCTTGCTCAAGGATGCTCACAGGTAGGCCAAATCAGGGTCTCGAACCCACGACCTTCCGGCTGGGAGTCCAACACCCAGACCACTAGAATATCCTGCCCCCCCTAAGATACCTTTTAAAATATTTTTGCCGAATTAGCCGAATCACACACCGGGCAACGATTTTACCACACACCGACGCATTATTCATAACATTCCTGACGCAAGTGTTCCAGAGCGTCAGTACATCTTTGGTATTCCGCCCAGCTTAGCGCAGCACAGCACAGCCAGATGATCAACTGTATATCCTCACCTGCCCTCCAGATTTGCCCCGGCCATACTGGCGCCCCTCCTTAAAGCCAGCATCCCAGTCTGTGCGAATGATTCGGTCATCTAGTCGAGTGCCGTTAACGAAGCGCAAGGCTTGTTCTGCATCCCCACGTGTGTAATACCTGGCATGCCAGAGGTTAAGGTCTGACCAGGGCTAATAGGTGCCAAGACAGCAACATTGAAGCATGTTCTAGGGACTTCACAGTGTAGTTTAGTGCGTGCATGTATGTAACACCTCTCTCTCTCTCTGTCTCTCTCTCTCTCTCTCTGTCTCTCTCTCTCAAAAATATACACTTAAAGTACATATAAAATGTGCTGTAATTTGGCTTTAGTGGCCTAAAAGGATACTCAACAAAACAAAATCCACAAGCCGTCTTCTTGACCTTATCAAGGCCAATGATGATGCGTTTGACATCTCCGCTTTTGGAGAATAGCTCATACACCTGTAAATCAAATGCAGGGGAGAAACACATGAATACCACAGTATATATGAATGGACAACCACCCCACAAAAGGAAACTACCTTAATTCAAGTGTTTCATATTCATTTGTGTTTAACGATAAAAAAAAATAAAACGATTAATTAATTACGTTTTAGCGATTCCTGAGGTAATTTAATCTGTGTAAAAGTATTATTTTTAACTGTTACTTTCTTTTTTTTTTTTTTACGTTGTTCAAATTGTATCATATCCTGTGAAATGTACAACAAACCAAGAGTATGATGAAAGCGAACGACCATGAGCTATAGATAATACACAGTTATCAAACCTGCTCCTCGGTGGTGTAGAAGGACAGGTTTCCCACGTAGAGGGTGTTGCTGTGCTTCAGTAGCTTCTCCTGGTCGTAGCGGTTACCCTGGGGGGGGAGGGAGGCACACAAGATGCACAGTGAACGAATCCCCGGGGTTACTGGGAAGATTTGACCATGATTTAGTTGCCTGGCGATGCTTATTTAGACCCAGGCCACTTCATTATGTGGAGCCGGCGCAGTAAGGTTAGAGAGTGTGCGATGGCATTCATGATAGCGGGAAGATTAAATATGCCGTTAATCATGATGGCGCTTTACTTTATTTGTCCTGGAAGAAGACTGCTTGCTGGTTAAAATGCACAACACAAACAGCACTGCACATTTCATTTCTTTAAGATTTTTGTTGTACAAATTATAGGATCGCTTGTTTTGACCTAAACCCACGGACCTATTGGGGGGAGGCTATACACTGCATGTTGGGAGCAGCACAAGATAGGCAGAGATAAAAAAAAAAACCACCTTTTCCCTGCGCTGAAACTGCAAACTACTAGACGTTTTGTTTAAAGGCACAGATTCCCACTGGATAATTCTGGTGCTTGTCAATTAGGAGACCGTTAGAACACTACAAGTAATCATTTTGCTACATGCAAGCTATCACTCCTGCTCTTATAAAACACGTCACTCGAATCACTCAGCAGCGAATATAAAGCCCCTGTAATGTCAATTTAGCAACTTAACCTTAGTATCGGCGAAACTAAGTCCATCGGCATTCTTTTTTAAGGATAACCAAGAGTTTGGGAAGGGGTGGACGGGCTTAAGGCGCGCAGGTATTTGACTTTTAACTTTCATCAGTTAGCAAACATTTTTGCAAACGAAGATCTCAATACATCCTAAATGTATGTCAAAAGCTCAATTTTTTTTGCCTATAACTTACAGTGAGCACTGGCGGAAACCAAAACGAAAAAATAAGAAATAAGAAGTCAGTACGGTACCGTACTGACTTCGGTCCTGGAGATAAACAAAGTGTCCCATGTGCATCCCGACTACGGTCTGGTAGCTTAACGGTAGACAACATGGAGCTTACTCTTTTCAATGAGGAGCATTATTATGCCACTAGTGTTGCCCTGTGTTGTATTTTAAAAATATGTTGGCGCGCAAAGTTCGAAAGTCCAACATAGTAACCAATTTTACCCAAGTAGGTAATGGAGCCGGAATATCCGAATGTGCGAATACCAAACCAATTTTACCTAGTTTAGCTGTTGTTCTAAAAACTGCTCCAGCGTTGTTTGCCCACGGTAAACCCAGCACCACATTTTTAAGAAAAGAAATGTTATTGCGGTAGAATGCACATTACGAAGCGGTTAGAAAAGGTTTCCACGCGCTAATGTTCTCCAACCTACCTTAAAGTGTTGATCTCTGTATTGACTAATTTCGACATACGAGTCACTGTGTAAAGCGTTTAATTTCACAGACATGTTTGTATAAAGGAAGACCACAGTTGCTCGCGCTAGCACTAGACGGCTAACTAGCGTTACACCGGAAGGAGAATTGAGTGTTCTTCTTCTTTGTTTTACGAAAAGCTGCCATCCTCATGGTTGCATTACTGCCATCTTCTGGGGATGACTCACCCTGACATTTCCTTGGTCCCCAGATTCTCTTTATTAACCCGGTTTCCTTGGGAAACTAAACAAATACCTCCCCAATAAGGTCAAATATATTATAAGTGATGTGTCTCTAATCCTGAGTAAACCTGAGTCACACTCCTGACCACGTCTAAACATCCTCAACATCTCATGTCATGTCTGTTACATGGACTGCGTTGTGTGTATTCGAAACCAGCCACAGGTGGCAGTGTTGTCCTAAATGACTTAAATGGTTATCGATAACCAGTTAGTCAAAAGGCTGTCAATGTGCACAATATACCGATGAGGTTTGGGGGTATACGAAAACAATGCTCCTAACTGGATTCTGGACTAAAGCATAACAAAGTCACGCTTGCCTCTGTGTTCAAATGTAAAATAATTAAAAAAAATTGTATCACTGCTGTGCTGATCCAGCAAGAAAGGATAACACGATTAACTTGGTCACCGATTGTTTGCAGCGGTCTGCAGATGAACACATTCACCTGTGTTACCAGTTGGCTTTAATCATCATATTTGTAATTAGTTTTCACATCATGTAGCTTATTGTTTGACATTCTGCATCATTTGTTTGTAAGTGGTCCTATAGGCTATAAGTAAATAAATCGGCTGACACAGTGTCACAATTATTTTAAAGCAAGTTAAATTTAAACATCACACTTGTATTCATGATATGATGCGCTCCAGATTGTAATAAAGCATAACTTAAGACGATTGCACGTTAGGCTGCAAAAACAAGTTTTAAAAATGACATTACATGCAGCTAAGGAAAAATAAATACCCTGAATGAGAACAGTCTACTTTCAAGGACAAAATACAAAGCAAATTCAGGATATAGGTTTTGTCAATACAGGCTCCAGGTATGAATGGATTCGTGTGAGCTACAAACTACTTGATATATCTTATCTTAATATCTTCCTTGAGCTGCTGTGCCTGTCTCGCTCCCTCTTTATGTCTCTTTCTCTGTCTGTCTCTCCTCACCGACCTATATAAACAGGATGCTTGTGGCTGCCGCTAGCAGTCGAGTTCGGCTCCGATCCGGAAATGGACTCTCCCAGCGCTCACACTGATTAAGGGGGATTCGAGTTTCCATTCAGCTTCCCGCTTAGCCAACACATAGCGGAACACGGGAGGTCAGCCCGTCAATCTGCCCGGGGGGCCCATCACGCTCCCTGGGGCCCGTGTCGTCTGGACGATTGAGCCCTCGTACCCTCTATTCAGAAGTTTATTTCAGAGTGTCATGCATATAGGCAAACTGCCGTTCATTAAACGATAACTGCAAATACTGCATTAGAGCACCGGAGTATGCCACAAACCAGAAAAAGTACTACACTTTTCACATTGTATATCTTAACAGCTCTGGTGGTCTGATCTTTGCTTCAGCCTTTTTGAATCATGGTAAGTGATACTGATTCTGATAAAATTACATTTGTAATCGAAATAGTCTGACATGGATTGTCGTCTAAATCTATCACCGCCAACCGAGTGATGACGACAGAGGGTTCCCTGCATCGCGTTGCATAGCGTGTGAAGCTAGCGCGTGGTCTGTCAGCAGATTGTGGTTAACCGAGAGCATCTGAATCTCAGCAGGTGGTGGGATACACGTGTCAGCTGCATAACAGTCAAGATGGTGATATATCGTTTTGTCTATCTTTTCTCTCTCTCTCTCTCTCTCTCTCTACCTCCTGTTCTGTGGCTGGGCATTTCCTGTGGCAGACAACACCCCCCGCCCACACACACACACACACACACCACGTTATTCTGTTGCCTAACTACTCCTTTAATCCTTGTATGGTGTTCGTGTTTTTGTTACTCACCGAATGTTCAACCGTATTGGGTTTTTAAAAACACTCAGAATGATGTCAGTAGAATAAATGGATCAGCATTGTTTTTTAAAAGTTCAAAGTTCAAGGCAGGTCTTTGGACTTTGGAACGCTCAGAACCTCTTGACCCAACACAACCATCGCTCTGTTGAGAGGATTTCCACGCATGTCCATGTCGATCTTTCTAGCTAGCTTAGTGTGAACTAGGCCGGTAAGTGGTGTCATTAAATCAGCGATGCCCGGACAAATGGGCCTTTCACACCACTGGTTGTGTGTGCACACATGTCCCATAGATGCAGGGCACAGGCTGCCTTCTGTTTGCATCCACATGTAAACGGCCATCATTTTTAAATCTCTTGAAAAAGTTTGCCATGAATCACTTTATGTTAAAAACGCTGGAAATGTAGTCTTTATTCACTTTGCTAATGGTTTTCCTTGCTAATGACTCGTGTACATCCTGTTTTATCCAGCATGCCATGATAACGTTTACCGTTAAAAACAGCCGCGTCATCGCCTATTAGTTATGTATGACGTGTAATACTTTACCATTACCTAATATGTGTTGATATGTGAGCCTTAATAATGGCACTCAAGTTCCTCACGCAAGCCAAACGTCTCAACCGTATCCTTCCACCATTGAAATGTTCAACAAAAGCCGTGGCCTTTGAAAGTGCAAAGTTTTCCGGGACTGTTTTGGATTTACTTCACTGTGTTGGAAACTAAAACTTTCCGAAGCAGCAAGAATGCAGTGTGAGAGCAAGCTTTTAGGTGGCTGGCTCGCTCTGCCAAGATATCTGTTGGTCTCTGTCCATGATAAACAATCCACACGGACATGGAAAACACCAAGGGCTGCAGGCCCGTCAAAAAGATGGATTTCTAAATGACGTCATGAAGTCCTTGTTGATAAGGCTCTAAATAGCTGTTCTACCCTGATGGCATGAGGTCACAACGCCCCCCCCCCCCTCAGTTCTAGGGTGCGGGACTACATATGATGTAGTGTTATGGATAACGTGATGTTCTTTCAAACAGTTGTGGCCCTAAGTGTGAGTATGATGTGTGTGTAAGATGGTGAATGTTCGCTTCTAGTATTTTAACACAGAAAGAGTAAGAGGCTTATTTTTTTACTTCAATAAAAAACCTGTATTCAAAAATGTTCTCTCAAAACAGGCAAGGTTCTGCACAGACTGAGGTGGAAATTTGCAGAGCAGCGTGCATACAATTTACACTATCCAAAGCGATTTACTGTTACATGCTGCTATTACATTGAGCAGGTAGGGGTTGGGGCACCTTGCTCAAGGATGCTTATAGGTAGGCCAACTCTGGGGCTTGAACCCACAACCTTCTGGCTGGGAGTCCAACACCCAGACCACTAGACTATCCTGCCCCCTCCTGGCTGGGAGTCCAACACCCAGACCACTAGACTATCCTGCCCCCTCCTGGCTGGGAGTCCAACACCTAGACCACTGGACTGTTCAAGCTTACTGGTGCTGCTGTCCATTGGTGTGGCATTCACAGGCAAAATTTTGACTTACTTGTATAGTTTATACATACTTGTGTACTGACCTTTTATTAAGTAATTTGAAATTAGCCTTTTCATTGACAATTAGGTGGCCATGGAGATTGTGTACTCCACGGCCACCTCTGATCCCAACGGAGTCAGTCAAGAGAGAGAGACTGCTCCACTTGCACTGGTCCACGGCACTTACTCAGCTTTGTAGTGGTTTGGGTGAATACAGATGCTGCCGCTTGAAGATAAAAATCGTTACTGTACATTCTGTGAGAACAAAATGACAATGACAACGGTCAATGGAAACCAAAATCACCGATCGACTGAGGGCTGGATTCAAACTCACGCCGAAAATCAAAGTAAATAATTGAAATCACAGGCGGTTTCAACGTGCATGGATTTCATCACGGCAACTCAGGGTGTGACTCAGTAGTGACTATCGGTGTGTGCTGTCTTTATTTTCCCTACGCTCCCGTGTCACCGGATGTGAAGCGTGTGTTTTTTAGCCTATGGTTCAGCGCCCCCCTCCCCTCCCGGAGCCAGGGAGCTTTAGAATGGGCGTGTCCACGGGCCAGCTTGACTTATTGCTGTTGCCGTGTCAGCAGTCACCACGGTAATGCCTGCTACCTCTGCAGATCCCTATCGAGCTGGTCGCACACGCACGCACGCACGCACGCACACACACACACACAGCCTGCTGTCCGGCCGTCGGTCAGGGTGGGACATCCCTCCATTCAGTCAGAGACTCATTGATAGATAGCGCACCATTCACTGGGCAAAGCCCGCATGCAGGGTCATACGCACAGAAATAAACCAATGGATGCACGTGCACACACACACACACACACACACACAAACTGTCAGACTGTCCACACACAGTAGGTGTTCATCTGATGATGTCAGAGATAACTTGCTGATAAATAAATGTAATATTCACATCACCGTCTGTCATTCTGTCTCATGCTGTGCTGAGAAACACACCACAAAGATAGATATCTTATTTCTTACTGCATTAGCAACTCTGCCGTTGACGTTCCACTAACAGGGCAACCACTTTTTTATTATGTTTTATAATAACAATAGCCTGTTGACAAAGCTTTACCCATAATGCTCTGGACTCCCCGGCCCCGCCTCTCTGTTACAGTCCAAAAACGTTACAAATTGAACATTGACGATTAAACATACAGTTGCTGTTTGTATTTATCCAAAAAAATACATTATTTTTTCTTATTATAAATTTAGAGAAATCACACTAAAACAACGGCAGCCCTGTGTTATATTTTGCAGTGTATCTATATGTACAAAGGTTTTATTGTGTATAACATTTAAGCAACAGCACATCATAATATCAGCACAGCTGTGATTCCATACATATATTGGGTTACAACAGCGCTCCATCTTCATCCTATTGTTTTATACAAAAGTTCTACCAACAAAACAAAATGTAACACGTAATGATCATTTGAGACAACAGATTATGAAATTGAAAACGGAGCCTGTTTGTGTGTGTGTGGGTACGCGACCATTGAGCGAAACGCTTATATCCGTCCCGGAAAATTGCACTATATACAAAAAATCAGTAGGGAGGCAGAGTAAGTTGTTGAGGCGAATTCCCCTGTACTTTACTATTGTTGTGAGAACATAAATTGTACAACGCTATAATAGTTTGTTAAGGAATATTATATGTTTGGCGTTGCTTTCAAGGAGAAAGCGACAGAGCAGGAGAAAAGGGAGAATATCACTTGTTAAGCCAATGCGTATTTGACAAGGAGATGCGGTTCAGAAACTTTCTTTAAGTGGATTGATAAATCTTTGCGTTGTTGTTCTTGAGAATTTGAAAACAGAAAGTGACAGAATCACAGCCTTTTCTCTTGTATTCATCGTCTTGCATACATGTTCCAGGGCAAGCGGGCAGCCAGCACGGGTAGGGGGGCAGAGGGTAAAAGCCCCAAGGGACCCTCCCTTTCCCAAACTCCTGCCTGGTTCCCACTGAACATTACATTCCTGACTGGTTAACTCACAGCCGGAGCATCAGTTGGCCACACACACACACACACACACACACACAGACACACACACACACACACACACACACACACACACAAACGCACACACACACACACATACACACACACGCACACACACACACACACACACACACACACACAC
>JAOEHI010051746.1:0-18034 GCA_025447815.1 Percopsis transmontana | reverse complement strand
CTATTTAAAAGAACCTCCTTCATTCAATTGGCCAATGAGGTTGGTGTAGGTGTGTCAGCTGGGTGTTGGTCAGTCAGAACTAACGCTACGCTTAATATAAAATACTATACTGATGGTGTGCCTCAGTGATTTACTAGAAACTTTTGAAAGGAATTTTCACATCCAATGACTTCTATAAGGGGATTATGCTACATGATTTATTATCATGTAGACATATATACCTTACCTAACCATTGTGTATTCATAAAAGGTACCATAGGAATGGGAGAATTGTGGATATCCTATCGACGGGCCCATTCTTTCACCGCAGAATTGATTATGTGTCAAGACTGGCTGTAGCTACAGGGGATAGGGGATAACCTATCCAACCTAGTCTACAAAGGTAGATGCACTTCTTTTGTGCATCTGCGTGATTTGGCGCAGAGGGGCGCGTTTGCTGACTTTTTGCTGAGACTACAGTTGAAAGACATCTTGGCTACCTGCGCCGAAGAGAGTTCAGATTGATTATAACTAATCCTTTGAACAGTTTATTGAAGACATGCATTTGCTAACAAGTGAAACGGAGCAGCTTGAAAATGAAATTTGCCGAATGGAGAACTGTATTGCAATGTTCGCATGCGGCTGACAGATTTGTTCTTTGGTGCAGTCTGTCAGTATTTTATGTCTAGCTTTTCCTGCCGCAGTAGGACAGAGTAACCAAGCAGCTATCCTTGCCAGGGATTCTGTTGCCTTGGTCAGCAGCCAGTATTAAGATGCTACTGCTGTCAGGGGGCCCTGGGAGGGATACCAATAGCTGGGACGGTAACTCAGTCTTGAGTGTGTTGCCTTGTTTAGAAAAGTAATCTACCCCCTGGCTGCTGCCGTGGTTCACACATGCTACTTCATTGACAAACACTGGTTTAGCATGGGCAACATCTCTCAGCTTGGTCTTGCTGTGTAGGACACAAGGCTTTGGCTAACTATATTGTTTTTATTTCTTATTGTTCTGCTGCCTGCACTTGGAGCATAATACCTACTAGCCTGTACAGAGGTCTGTTGTGCTCCAGGATGTGTGATTTGATTATGATGATGAGGCTGTTGATGTTGTCCCACAAGTGACATTATGAATTTACTTACAAGAGATGAATAAATGATCCATTACTGCTCGCCAGCCCGCCCATCAATTAGTGCTGGGTGGCATTTCTAGAAGGTGGAAACACGGTGCTCTAATTAATTACATGTGGAAGGTTTTAAAGTGTTCAGCTCCACCCTTCGTGATGTTTAATATACTACTTTGACTTCCATATGCAGTTGATAAACCACCATAAGGGTTTTGTTTTGTCTGTCTGCTTCTCTCTCCTTCCTCTCTGTCGAAATAAGGTGAGACGAGGGATGCTGATATGTGTTCTCTGGTGCTTTGTTTCCTGTTCAGAGCCATCAGTGGTATCGCCACTGATACAACAAGGGAGTGTTTTTAGTGTGTGTGTACAGTATATATATACTGTATAGTGTACATATATATAGTATATACAGTACAGTGTATAGGTAGTATTTTCTATTGATGCAATGTCTCTGCTTAGTCCCTTTATAACAGCATAAATAAATAATAAAAATATATAAACAAAATAAACCAAAAATAATTGAAAGTAGCAGGTATAAAGCAATTACCTACGAACTTGCAATACTTTAGGCCTGAATCCCATAAGACATGGTTAATGTATATTTAAATTTGTTCATAATGAAAAGGCATGACGTTTCCACAGAATGGGGAAGATCCCCTTATATAGGCTACAGAACGCTATGACACATGATTCGGCCCATGCTATTCTCAGGAATTACTGTCAAAGGAGGACCAGATATTTGCTACCTGCCTGAGCAGAGGTACTGCCTTTCACGGGTCAGTTATTCCTGTTTTTCAGCAGCGCGGTGAACGTCCACAGCAAGTGCGAGTGCATGGACTATTTTAGAGTCATTATTTTATACAATAGAATACTACAATTAAATTTCTTCTGACTTTGAAAATAATCTAGCTTTTTTCCTTCAAAATGATTGGCCATACTACTTTAAAATACTTTAAAAAGCATAAAATGAAACAGAAAGCGAAGATACATGACATGTAATGTGTTTGGTGTAAACTACAGTACAACCTGGAATGATGCATGTAATATTCATTGTTCTGCTGTTCGGTGTCGGGTGTGTGCTTGTTGACTATTTACCTCAAACAGGGTAATTGAACATCGTTATAGATATATATATATATATAGAGAACACAAATTTCAAACAATATATTTTACATATAATTTTACAGTATTTTACTGTAGTTTATATAAACTACCATCCCATCCCTAAATGTGACCTTTGGCAAAAATAGAAAGTGTGTTTGTCAGGGGATGTGATATGTGGTGCAGCAGTTACCTGACAAACTGCCTGACACCCTGCAAGTCAACATCTAAGGAAACAGGGGGGAACTATGAGAACAGGTTGTTAACAGCTGAAGCGCATACCTTATCTGTCTGTCTGCTATCGCTAGACAGCCCAGACATAGCACAGTGTCAAAGCAGAGAGTCAATGTTCAGTCAGTGTTGTAATGAATGCTGCTGTGTTAGTAAGAAGTTGTCTAGCAGTTGTGGATGTGGTCATCAGTAGTGGTTTTTTCTTTTGGCTTACTGAAAAACCAAACACTATTACTGCTTTTATTGGCAGTAATAGGAGGGATGCTCGTTTCTGACCTAAATCTAAACTAATAAAACAAATAAATAAACTTAGCACTCTGATGATCCCTGCTGTTCTTTAATAGGACCTATACCTTCAATCTGCAGTGTCATGTTGACTACACAGCAGGAAGAGTGCAGAGGCGCTTACTAATCAGGTTCCCTCTCACTCCCTGACTTAGCATCGCTTTGTTTTCCATTCCTAGATCTTCCCTTGCTTTTTTTTTTACCTATCACAACCAGACAGTCAACAGAAAATGCGGAGGAGGGAGGGTCAGTGCTGTCGATTCCAGTTGCTCACGAGTCTTAACACACCTGTCAAAGCAAGGAAGGCTGCCATGGCAGTGGCTGCTAAGGGAAAGGAGGAGGCAGATCTCCTCCGCCATCATCATGCTCTGTTCTCACCTCGCCGTCTGGGAGAAAATAGCTTGCCAGGGTATACGTGCTGGTTGTTAGAGGTCATTTAACTAAACTTCACTCACATGAGCAGCAACATCCGACAGTTGGGAGTCACAAGGTGTGATCCCCCAGGAACATTTATTATTTTTTTCTTCAAAAGTGTATGGCCTCTGTGCCAAACCTTCCATTTGCACTTCTCATTCAGGAACATCTGCAGTGGTGGGTTGATGTGAATGGGACACAAACAGAAGCCTCGATCATTAGGGTTGTCTTGTTAGCAAGGTCCAGCCTAACAACAAAGCGCTCTTTTACACTAGCGGCCTTTTCTCTTCAAGCTGATGCGCTGGCAAGCTTCCGTATGAGAGCAGAAAAACAAGCCCTGGCACTGTCCTGCTTGGCTGATCTAAGAGCAGTTGCTAGCGCCGTGTATTCTTCTCCTAATTGGCCCTAGCCCGATGCTTGGGCTTTCAGTGGCTCTCCGTGTTCCTGTCAAGGGAACCAGAAGGGATGGGCAGCCCAGTGTAACGGAGAGGTGGGTAATTCAGGAACATCCAGAGGGCATAATTACCAGCAAATCTGTGCACCGTATTGATGGGTTTTATAGCCTGGTATTTGTTATTGGGTGGCAAAGGGTGGTGTACCCTCATTAACACTTTTCACCTCTGGAGCAAAAAGCAATATAAGAAAAGAAGCATGAAGACAGAAAAGAGTTTTTACATGCGCGCACACACACACGCGCACCCACACACACATGCATACTAGATTATTTTTTTCTGTATTGTAATTTAAAACTGGACCTGTGCGATGAGCCAGGGGCTGTTGGTTATTTATTTGTATGTAGATTTCTTTGCAGCTCCTTTTCAGAAAGCAGTACGACTACCCTTTATGCGTTGCATTCACCGGTTATGAATGTTACTTGGTAACAAAATAGCAGTAACCTGTTCACTGTCGTCAGTACACAATTTGCATTTTCACCAGCTCATGTTTCGCTAGTTCTATGCAATGTCTAGAGGCTGAGAGAGTCTGAGAGGGTTTGGGCCAGAACCCAGTCTCACAATACAATATTCTTATCAATTACCCTCTGTAAGTTACAGCGCTCGACTCTATTCATATTTTATAATATACTACAACCTTTTGGGACATCATTACTGTTTGTGGATCACAGCAGTCAAAGATCAACTGACTGCCTTAACATCTTTATAGTGTCACTGACACTACATGACAGGATTTTTATACATTTGGTAGTGCAGCAGCTGAAATAGTCTTATCGACAACGATATATTTCAATGGAAAAACTCATTACTGTCTGCTGATATATCCTTGTGTCTAGATTAAGATGTGGCAAGCATTTCAAATAGGTTATAGTTTAATTTATCTGGAAAATTGTGTGTATTCATATAGTGGCATTTTGTCACACTTTGTCCAATTATAATTGCGGATTTCTTGGGAACAATTTACTGTAAGAGTAATATTTGATTACATTGTCCTAAGTGTTGATAAATGTTTTGAAGAAAGACTCAAAAGGATTGCTCTTGTTTACCAGCTAAGATTAAAAAATATATATTTAGATCATTTTAATGTGTGGAGAAACTAATGCATGCTTTTATTTCCTCTCATTAGGCTTACTGCAACAATACACATGCCTAAGTAAAAATATTATTTTCCTGAGCCTAGTAATGGGGTTGTGGGTTAAGCCTTTGCTATCCCCTCAGCTGTCTCCAACTCAACGCTTTCTCCTTTCTAAAAATACACTTTTAATACAATTTTATTTTTGAATTGCAATCACAATACATTTTAGATTAGAATGCAGTATATATACTGTAGGCATACGCATAGTTACACGTATTATATATAGGGAGCCGAAGTCCTTCCCCCCTTCCGCGTCCGTTCCACTCTTTAAAGCTGAGACATACTATTTGATTATACTATTTATATTGTAGGCTATAGGTATCCACCACTCGTTATTGTTAACAAAGACACAACCACCATTCAACTACTATACTTCCCATGAGTCTAGACAGTGCAAACACGTTTTTTATCCCAAAGATCTTAACTTAAACTGGAACCATATCCAGGAGTGTTTTGTTTCTCTTTTTTTAATGTATTGTCAAATCCAAGAGTTACAATGCTTTATTAAATTAATACAGTGTCCAGTGAGTGACATTTAACTAACTAACTAACTAAATAAAAATAAACAATTCCAGTAGAATTGTAGATGTTCTTAACGTGTAGTTGGAGATATCCAATCTTGACATTCAACTAGCAAAAACATGCAAATGGATCAATGCATATACTGTACATGAGGAAACCTCCCAGAACCTATGTTACCATCTATCTGGTGCTTTTCCACGCTTGCAATAAAAACATTTGGAGGAATGATTTCACTATTTCCAAATGATTACCCCTGTTAGTCCCTTACCAACGTTTCAATAGAATCATATTTGAATAAAGCATAATTTGCAGTTATAGTGCATAGACAATACATTTGTGTCCAGGCTACATCAACTGATCGTTGTGAACACTCGTTTAGTTTCCACGGTGTCTGGTCTTCTTCAGCAGTAGAAAGATGGTGGATTGATTAGAACCACTGTAGCCACAAACACACTCCCCTTCAGACAAAACCATACAATATTAGCAATCCAGTAAACATTGTCAGTTGGCATAGGCTAAATAAGTGTGTGGCGAACACGTAATTTAGTGCATTTGTTAATCCCCAGATAGTTAATTGATATAATTTGTCATTAAAATTTACAGTCACTTCCTGTGTCTTCTGGCTCTGCATGTCTTTGCATACAAATTAGCTTTTAACCTGACAGTCGAAGGTGGCTCATAAGCAAATTGTTCTGTTGTCTACAAAATTGTCACTATTAGCAGCATCAACAATTACTGAAGATATATTGTTGTCTATGTTACTAGTGCTATTGTGTTGGGGAAATCCCATCAGTTTCGTTACTAGTAACTAAAACATAGGTACTAGTAATGCATTAATTTTTAGCTTGCAGCATGCTCATAAGATGACAAGCTTCAATTGTTTGTCTCAACGTGTTATATAGTGTTATAAATATGAAGAATAACTATAACTATATATTTATCCTAGTATTTCAATGGACTATAGGCTAGTACAGAATTGAGCAGACTACACGAAGCAAGCAGACTAAGCAAGACTAACGCCCAGGAGGCTTTGGAAATGCTATGTCTGGTGTGGGTTCAGACGCCGAGATTGACAGTGACCGAAAAAACACTCTGGCAGCAAGCGATGCTCGAAAACATGGCGATATTGCCATACTTGCCATAATATAACAACATTTATCTACAATTTATGATTGCGGTTTCGGTGAGGAAGTTCTGAATTGTAACATATTGTACACATTGTAACATACATGTTTTAAAACTGTCATGGAGGTTGTTACATATTCCTTAATGACCTTAAAAAAAAAAGCAGAGCTTCTTTTAGGAATTCACACTCCACTAGTAGTTGACCTTGTGGATCTGACCATTTGCTCTAAGCAAAGTTTCACTAAGCTTTTCAGTGGTAATATCAAAGGTTCCTCTACGAGTGTATATTAAAGTTTATTTTTTAAGCAATTCATTTTACATCATACTCCAGGGGAATTTAATACATGTCAGCATTGGGCCCACTGGTTGCAATTAGCGTCCTTTGACTAGATGTTTCCTCATGCATTTTTAATAAACTCATAACAAACGTGCCATTATTGTACCTCGTCAGCTCGTTGTAGTAGCCGCGCCCGTTGCTATGGAGACATAGAGATTTTGGCAGAGATAGCATCGCTCTCTCTCTCCGCGGGCAGGTGCTTCGTAACGAAAATGTTTTCTTCACTTCATTATGGCAGATACTAGCCTTAGTCTTGGTTTGTGCAGTAGAAACAATTAGTTCTGATGATACCAGCGGTTGTGCTGAAGTCCGTCTCTTCAGAGCAGCTGGGTCCTCTTAGCAGCCAAAAGCGCTCAGTCACAATTTAGACCAGCCAAATCAGACTATGCATTTGTAATTCAATTGAGGACTCCCAAAATGGCTTTAGGTTGAATAGGAATTCCTTTAGGCACTTAAAAAAAGACAGATAATTATAAGAACATTTATATATGTACGTTGCATAAAAGAAAAATGCACATTCAACAAAATAAGAAAACTAAGAATAATACAGAGGCAAGGCTAAAACGAAGAACAACTGCTAAAACTATTTTCTAACGAGACAATGTAAAGGAAGAGAAGAGATTAAGAGAAAGAGACACTGACCGACCTGGAATTTATTTTAGCCAGTCTAGTTTCACCCTCATATTGCTATTGTACACTATATTCCATGCTATGTACAGCTGTAACTATAAACATACTTTACACTTTTATTCCAGCTATCAAAAGCGGAAAGTAACATCTACTCCCAGCAAGAGACATGCACAACCACCACCGCAGCACCGCCACAATGAACTCTTCTACTCACAATGAAATGATGTGGTTACAGGTACAGCACCTCACCAGCCACTTACCTTCTTCACAAGCGCTGGTTGAGGGATGAAAAAAGTTATATATAGTCTCTATAGTCATGCAGATGCTAGCATTTGCTATATTCTTATACATACGAGTGCTTCTCATATTTCTACATTTGCTTTGTCAGTGTCCTGTAGAACCATTTCAAACCAAATATTTCTGAAATAACTCTAGGTGAATGAATACACAGTGAAGTGTTGTAATACTCGAGCAGATTTTCCAGGTTCCTATTTTGTGTGCAAAATCTGGTTCTTAGGCCTGTCTGCTTGGCACATCAGAACTGTTGTTAATATAGTACTGAGACGTATGTCACTGACAGGGCCTTTTTGTTTTTTGTTGAGAATTTCCAAAATCCCATCCGGATGTATACGGGAAAGCGGTTTGCCTTCAGCCTACCAGTATACAAAAAGCGGACTTTGCTTGCAGCAATTTACCACAACCACCGCCTTCCTGCACATAGCTGTGATGTCCACAAGATGTAAGTATTTAGTATAAGAGTTGTGTACTATCATACATTTGTTACCTAAATAGAAATTGTGAAAAGACTGTACTACATACTGCATTTCCTCTCCAAGATACAGACAGTACTACAAGATCTGGAGTGTGTACAGTTTGAAAGACAAAGGAAAACAGCTACATCCCAGTAACATATTCCACAATTCAGACGCTTAGCAAACAATGTATATAGGCTGAAAATGTAAGCACTAGGCTATTTTAGAATAGCTAAAACGTATTTTTAATTAATTTTGTTATGTTAGTTTTCATGTCTGCTGTCATAATTAATAACCACACAGTCATTTGTGTAAAACCCTTTAATATACGCTAACCTAACCTTGTTAGTTGATGTTATGTTCTTTGGTTTCTGACGTTGTCTTTGACGGTTTTGTATCCTTCAGCTTGTCAACAAATGGACATGTACTGCTGTCAATGAGAGGGGGCTCAAAGTGGTGTAAAAGTGAATTACACTCGGCAACTGTAGGGGGAGCCCGAGAGCAAAAAATACCAATACTTGCATAGTAGTGCTTTAATAGACATGGTTGCAATTAGATAGCATTATGCTGTTTAAAAGCTGAAAGAGCTTAGCTAATATCTAAGTGATATTTACCCTATTCAACATTCTTTATATACTGTATTTGTTTCTGCAATAAGCAAATATGTATTTCTAATAGACTTATGTATATGATGCTGGTCTATAACCTATTGAACAGGTTAAGCCACTCTTATTCATGCACTGTCAATTTTAATTTTAGAAACTGAACCTTGAAATCTATGAACCGGTATACCTGTGCACCATTGAACCCAATAATAACAATCAGTGCATTAAATATGTTATACTCTCAATGATGGCTCCAATAGGAGAACTGAGGGGTGTAAATAGTCTTCTCGCCAGAAATCATTCAGGGTCGAAACCCAACACCCGCTGTGACCTGTGACATGCACTATGTCACTTCCTTGTAATGAGAAAAAATGCTTTATGAAAACCTGTTTTTGTTTCATGCATATTATGCATAGATAGATGCACTTTAAAAAAGTATTTTGATGTATGTATTTTAGTATTGTTTGAGCAAGCAAACTAATCAATTAATCATAATAATAATCGGCAGACTTATCGATTATCAAAATAATTGTTCAAGTAATAACTTAACAGGACAAAGAAGAAGGCGTGAACCGTTTTCCTGCCTTGACCAAAGGGAAAACGTATAACAACAATTATCTATTAAAAAGAAGCGGAAATACAGTTCTATTTTAAACAAGACAAAGAAAATAAACTATGATGTCAAGAAAAGCCTTACTAAAAGCTGTTTCTACTCAGAAGCCTCAAATCTCTCCCAGCGGGGGTTTAACAATTACCTTGGGCCAGGGTCGTGTTTGGGGGTTCGGTCCTAATTTGGACCTAAAAGTATGTGATAGTCTCACTAAGGTGCCCTGTTACCCACCTAACCCATGTAAACACTGGTATTATCAAGTCATAACTGGGATTGTTTTCACTTGAAGACACCCGTGGTAAATTCCACAGTGAGTCAGTGAACAAAACACTTTTAGGATAATCTACAGTCAAAACATCTACTGGTAGGGTCAGTTTATAGCAAGCACATGCACAGAGAACATGCCAGTTTATGGATTTCCATCTGCATTTCATTATGGCATTTCACTGGCAATACAAATGGGTGTATTAGAACTAACCAGACCCCGTCTGATTTTATCTCCAGATATCAGGCTCCATTGTCAATTGCTGGGTTTAAGCTTGGACATGGTCATTAATCTCATCCTCAAACTGTGCGTGTGTGCATGCACAAAAACCTTCTGCTGCTTTTGATCTACAAGTAAGTCAAAGTAACATTTATATGGCACATATGGAAATTAAAAGTGCTTCAAATACAAATAAAATACCAAATATATAGCCAACATAGTTTAGTGAACACACATACATTGCGTTTACTTTTACACAAGGTTGTGACATTTAATTGCAAAATTAGACAGAATGAAGTGTATATACTGTAGGTCAAATTATCTTGTGTTAGCCTGGCAATGGTCCAAACCACTCATAAGTGTCCTTTTTAATCCATGACATGCTCGTTGTTTAAGGTAATTTGAAAGACAGAAATATTTTTTAAATGTTATGTATTTTAATTTTATATAAGCTATTGAGATTCCACTGCATTTATAAATTAGCAATTAGTATACAAGAGCCAAATAACTGACTAACAAAGGGCAGTACTATTCTCAAAGGCTTTAACTTTTCAAATGAACTTTGAAGTATGGGTACATAGGATACATTATAGTTATTAAAATCACAGAATATACGGAAAACATAGAAATTGTCCACTGTGTTGTTGTTTTGCTATTAAATTATTTTTTTTTAGGAATAATTCGACACAAAAGTGTACAGTAACAATTTAGCTGTCATCATTCCACATCACCCCACTATGGGAACTAGAACTATCTTCAAATAGACGCTTCTAGATTACTTTCTTTACCCACAGGGGTAAACACCATAAATCGAATCTAATCTTGCAGCGACACTCATCACACATGAGCCATGAATGAAAAAAAGTCAGTTGACTTAATTATTTTGTCAAAAGAGTGAAAATAGAGACACATGCAGAAGTCTCATCGAATCCATGGAACAACTCAGAAATGACAGAATAGCACTCTCAGCTAGGATGGACTCATTTCTGTCTGACTTTGTGGTTTCAATTTGGGTTTGAGCTCTTAAGACGCTTTTATGGCACTTCCATTATTGTCAAGGCTCTGCTCTCCCAAATAAATATTTTAGTTTAATATTGCTTTCTGTTAGTTTGGGGGGTTTGGGGGTGGGCGACACGTGTTACAGGAAAGTTACTTATGGTTCGTTAGCCTTTTGTAAGGTGGCTCATCTCCCTAAGCACCCTCTGTGCTAAGTAATGCTTTTCCCCTTTTTACTACCTGCAATTAGCCTCATACATTAAAGTGCTTGCTGATGTCTGACTAATGGCAATCATCTGTCACACCCTGCAAAACAGAGAGGGAGGGTTTTAGCTCTATGATAAACATGCTGTATAATGCATTTTTAGGAAGTACTTTATGCAAATCTATCAAAAGTTTTTTGGGGGGAATTTGGAAATCATGATGCCCTGATTCTGCATGTCGGAAAATGAAGCCCGTTTCCAAATTCATACTGTATTCATTAAATTGCTCCAAACTATTTTTTTTAATAGAGCAACATTTACCTTAAATAATAGTATGTAAAACCAAAATAGTGAAATGGTTAAATCAATTTCACAGTCTTAGGGTTTTGTAAATATAGTGGAGCTATTTGTTGTAAGTTCTGTGTTCCTCAAAGAGTGACTGAAACTCCTTGCAGGTTCCTTTTCTAATTTACTGTTTCAGTCAACCAAAAAAACTCGACACCCCCTACTACAGCGCTATTTTGTATATACTGTATATGCATCTCTGTGTGGCCAAGAGGTGACATGATTACTCTTGCCTCGTTTTATGATCAGTCTAATAGTTATCCATTAATCCTTTTTTTTAACCACATTTTTCATGGTATTTGAAGTAGCAGCTACAACGAGTCGTGCACTCCGATAGCCTCCTTGTTTTAAGGGCAGGCATAAGATTGATGATGGCTGCAACTTGGTATTGCTACAGGCACAACAACATTTGACGTTCATAAAGGCCCAATTGACAATAAGAGAGTTGAATACTTGAAATAACAACAAAGTGTCTACGGGCGGGGCTGGGCTGTTAAAGTAGACACCAGTCCTAAAAGATATCTTCTCATAGCGGGTGGAAATTAAAGGATTTGAACATGTCAAATATTCTTTTTAATGGAGCTTTGGTGTTGAAAAGGAGAGAGAAGAAAAAAGTTGGAAGCTTATTACCTGGAGAGTTGTTGGGACAGCAATACATTGATAAATAAACAATCAGTATACAAAGGCTAATTTATTGACTAATAAGGGGTAAAACTTGTAGACAATTAAGATGTCATTCAGCCAGTTAGTTGTTTCTAATAGAATATGTTTTCACTCTCTTATTTATAAAAATGTTCATTAAATTGATCTAATTAATTTGCAGCGTGTGTGTGTGTGTGTGTGTGTGTGTGTGTGTGTGTGTGTGTGTGTGTGTGTGTGGTCTGAAGACATATTTCAAACTGTCTGAAAAATAACAAGTGTATAATTTTTCCCTATTTCATGCAAGAAAAGATATGGGCTGATTTTATTTTACTATGCATGCTACACATTCAAAAACATTCACAGAATTATTCTGTGATTGTGTAGTAGTATAGATATATATCTATCAACTCTGAATCAGTGGTAGATACTGTAGACAAAACAAACTAAAGAAACAATGTGAGATTGAAGTGGGTACACTACACACCATATTCAAAATTAAAACAACAATATACTGTACTTGTATATTTTTCAAGAATATGGACTGTAGTCTCTTTATAATATATTTTTTGTCAGTCTTCGTCACCATCATTCCCACCAGCTCACCTACTGAAGGGTCGAACAGGGCTGGAAAAGACACCATCGTCTGCACAACAACAGCTTCTTCAGGCCTTGCAGGGACTCAAAACACATTACGGTTGCTGTTGCCATATCCCCCCTCTCTACTTCCATCCTTGAGTTAATCCGGCATATTGTGATTCTCTCAGTGAATCCGTGATAATACAATGACTCCGGCAAAGTGGGGCCCACCACAGCCGAGTGAAGAGTGACTAGCCTATATAATATCTAAGCCTCATTAGGCACAGCCGCTGCCTCAAACTTCCCAGTGACTAAGGGAACCACTGGTGACAAACACACATTCCCATCAGGACTGCAGTTGGTCTGGAATATAATTAGATGTATCCCACACTCGCACATAGTGAATTGACTAAAGCTGAATTAATGGCATCTTTTATTTGTAAGTGAACAATTTAATCAGTGGAGATACTGTAGGTGAGAGAAATAGGACAGATGCACAAGGAAAACAAGAATAAATTAATTAATAAAATAAATTATCCACATGTTACTGCAGACATATTTCACACACAGCACTCCTTTAAAAGTGGGAAAAGATTATTAAAGTTGTATCTGTGTGACTGTATCTCAGGATGTTGAAATGGGACCTGGAAACAAAAGTTTTCCTTTCCATTCTTCTGCTGGCCATGCATGTAGCTGGGCCAGTCCGCATACATTCGACGAAAAAGCTATGGTGTGAATTTATGCATCGCTTTGATGTGATTCACTGTCCGTGTCAGTGGTGCTTGAGCTCAGCCTGTTTATGATTCACAGTAGGGGAGATGGCAGTCAACGGGGTTAATGAACAATAGCGGGACGACGGAACGAAATTCAGAACATGCAGCCAGAATGTGAAGGTCTGATCACTCAGGACGGGGGAATGCGTGGAGAATCTGGAATATATGTGGTCCATTAAAATGTTTATGAATTCCAAAACTTTTGAAGCAGAAATGGGAGACCCCAAAATAATCAGGGATTGTGAATTATAAAGTTTGACTGTTTGAACTATTTAACATATTCCACATAGTCATACTGCACTAACCAGTCTATTACTGAGTAGTACAGTACAAGAAAAAAATCATGTATTTGAAACATGGGATACAACCTTCATTGACCTTTGATGAAACATTTGTGTTGAGAACTGACAAATTAGTATTTCCCTAAGGGATACCCAAGTACATAAAATACTGTGCAATCAGTAATTTGTATCGATATGGCATATGACAATTGCACGCTTTAAGTGCTTTATTGGGATTTTTGGTACTTTAACGGTGCTCGTTTGCTAGTACATCACATTTTGCACATAATCTGGTTATGTTCGTTTAGACATAACAGGCAAACTTACTCAGGCAGAAAATTGCACAATTCGCTCTTCGTCTTCTCTTCATCTTCTCTTCCTCTTTAGCAGAAAATTGCGCACTTCAGTTCGAAGTGAAACGAGCCCAAGAAACGGGTACCTCTTCCGTGGCCACAATCTCAGTTGTGAGATCACTGTATGTCCTCCGTAGGGCAGGGTCTAGGTGAGACAGGGACTTGCATCTTGGATCCAGTGTATCTATGATGGTAGTAATGTAGATTAAGGGGGTATATGGTGTTCAGGTCCGCTCTAATGGCAGCCTTGACATCTCTAGTGAAGGTGCTTTCTTCCTCACTTGGGGCCATGGATTGTAGAATGCTTGTTTTCAGAGGTAGGATCACGGAGAGAGACAGTGCAGTTTCAGTGCTCAATATGGTTGTAACCGTTTTGAGGGGTTTGAGCACCTGGAGGACCTCCTCTGCCACTTTCACGTCATCATCAGACAAGGTCATGATGTCTTTGAGATTTTTTTCAGGGTGTTGTCTGTCAGTGCAGAGTATACAGCTGCCTGTTGCTCAAGAGAGCGCTCCAACATGTCATAAGTTGGGTTCCACTTCAGCACTTCAGAGTAAAAGACAGCATGCATCTGTCTGTATCTTTTCTCTGCATCGAGATTTAGGGATGTATTACTTTAAAAAGTAACAGCGACAGTAAAACTGTATTTCAAATAATGATGGCTAAACTTTGCAAATAATCTGTGGTTCACACGTGTGCCAAATCGTGGGGGCGGATCCGTACAGATCATGGATCAACTGCGGTCCATTACACCGCTACTGATAGCACAGCGGTGAGGTGATGTGGACTGCAATTAGAATGATAAAAGTGAAAAAAATTAAAGGAGCGGCTGACAGTTGACAGCTTTAAAAACGTATAGTGCAGTTGCATATCACGGCCAGAAGGGCCGCCACTAAGTACATAATTACAAAAATAATGGGCCTATGTGTTAATATACTCGCAAATTAAATGTGATGTCATGGTAATTCCAGATGGATCTTTAGTCAATATTAAGTGATTCTATATTACAACTAGGTCATTTAGCAGACGCTTTTATCCAAAGCGACTTACGATTACATGCTGCTATTACATGGAGCAGATAGGGGTTAGGTATCTTGCTCAAGGATGCTTACAGGTAGGCCAACTCTGGGGCTCAAATCCACGGCCTTCTGGCTGGGAGTCCAACACCCAGACTGCTAGATTATCCTGTCAATATTATATCTATATCTATATCTATATTATTTCTGACTCTAGGGTTTAAGCTATTTCTTTGAGTGATTTAGGTCCTCTAAATTTAAATCCTATTCCCTTGGAGTTAAATGTCATTGTGTCATCTGCATTGTGAAAAAAATGTAACTGTGACAGTTTTGTTTGGCAGGATAATAGCGCAACCTTTGTGGGGCTCGGGCAAAAAGTGACAGACACATCTATTCAAAGATTTAAATTCTTCTGTAACTAATGCTAGGATTTTACATAAGGAGGCCCAGTTATTTGTATTTCCAGGAAAATAAATTAATATAGCTTAAACATTATAAAAATCATTATATATCAAACCTTACATTATAAAATGCACAGCAGCTGTCTCCACTGGACTACTCGCTCATCATGTGCACCGGTGAGGAAGATATATATGTGGGGTGGTTGGGAAGGGGGGCTGTCGGTGATTGTTTGCATACAGTAGTTGTTGTCTACGTCGGCTGTGAGCCTGCCCTCTTCGTGCATTCATCGATTCATTAAATGCCGAGCTTAGTCTCGTGTTTACTCACACTGTGCGTGTTTTTTATCGGCCTGCACCTGCATTTACCACCAACCTGCATCACAGTGAGCTAAGATTCTCATTAGCAAATTTACTCTTTGTAACCTGAAGTTTCTCCACTTATTTTAAGGTATGCGCATTGAAATTAATAGTCATGCGAGATCAATCAGGTATATTTTACAAAGCAGTAAAAAATCTATAATTGCCAGAAACTCATACTGGGTTGTGTAAGAGTCATCTTTTCCACTTTTCCCTATCAATTATCCATGGAGCTCGATCTTTCATAACAGGTTAATAGGTCAGACAGCAAAGCAACTCTGTTTTCTTCTTTTATTAGAGGGAGGAAGCCATTTCACAGTGATAATTTAATGAAAAAAGGAAATGCAAAAAATAAAGTATTTTCAAACATTGTTATATATATATATACACTTATATATAATGACTGATTGTGTTGTGTGTGAGCTATAAAGCCAAAAGTAAGACAACCTCATGGCAATTTCTATGAAAACAAATTCTAAAATATCTAGAATAGGAACATTGCTGTCCTCAAAAGCATGTTATGTAGTTATCTCCTTTTGTCTTGACAGTGATGGTCAGTTTAAAAGAAATTAACCATCAAATAGTCCATACCTAGTAGTTACACAATAACATCAATAGTTTGATCACCCCTATATTTCCTGTGAGGTTCCTTCATCCTCCAATGCATGAACATGCTATGTGACTGACACATTTGAACGCTGTCCTAGTAATACAATACATTACCTGAGTAGAATAAAGGAAAGAAACCATGCTTAAATGAAACACATAGCCAATTTAGAATGAGCTTGTATCTTGGCAAGGGAAACAATTTACAGTAAAACCCCAGCAACAGTCATGAAAATGTTTCTTTCAGACCTGAAATCAGTTTGAATATGTGGCATAACACTTCTAAAGTTGCTGTTAAAAGCTCTCCCCTAATGATTTGTTCACATGACAAACGAATAGAAGTTGAGCAAACTTCAATAATATCTGGTTTCAAATTTGAGGGGCAATGAGTGCTTAATGATAGGGACGTGCTATGCATTCAGTAGGTAGGCCATCAAAAGGCAGTGCAGATTTATATGGAGCAGAAAAATTATGAACATTTGAATTTATGATATTGCATAAAATATTGATTTTTTTTTTAGATCGTGGATGGTTTAATGCTTACGATTCATTTTAACATGGATGTGCATAAACAAACATTGCCAATGGAAAACATGTAGACAAACAGGAGTCAATAAGGCCTCATAATTAGATAAGAGAAAAGCAAACAGAACTAGATTACCATCTAATTGGCAGGCTTAAAGTGAGATATCAATCCACATGAAATTTCTCATTATGTGATGCATTTTTTAATTTAATATGCAAGGCAATGCGATGTTTACTTAGTTTGGAGACCTAATTCTTAACAAATGGAAGGTCTTTTACAAAGTAGAAATTTGATTTGTTTTGAAAACTGAAAACTCCATGAAGATAAATGACCAAAGTCTATACAAATGAATACATCATCAAAGGGAATTTTATGTTTATGTTTTAAACCATCAACTGGGCTATCTTATTATTTTAAGAAGATTATTTTATATATTGTTCTGATCTATAAACCTCTGGATAAGGCTCTGATCCCATGATGTATTTGTTTGCTGATGTAAGCAGTGATGATCCCAAATCTGAAGGTCATAATGTGCGATTATCAAAGCAATCAAATAATGTTGGCAAATGGTGCCAGTAAAATCTTTACGGTGTGCTGTGAGAGACTTTATTTGTAATCCTCACTTGTTTTTTGTTTCATTTGGTTTGGTCACAAATATGCCACAGTCATGCATGAAGCGCGCTGATGTACAAACAAACTCCATTTCAGAATCACTGTGAAATGTTAAAATAATCATTGAGACATTTAGAAATATAATATATAGTCCACAACTTTATTTAGCATTCCAAAATTGATTATTTAATTATTTTAATGCTTCACTTAGGATGTAAATACCTGCCATGTGTTTATAACTGTGTAATATTAAAATGTTTTTATGAGACAAAACTTGGATATAATATACGTAGCTAAGACATGATCATATCGGATTTATCAGAATGTCAAGTACTGTGTCATAATAGCTGAAATCAGACATTTTAAGTTGATGTGTAACAGCGGTGTGTGTTGGACGAGAGTAAGCGCAGACAGCAAAACCACACACAAGCTGAATTACGGATGAAACACTTGTAAGCGTTGTTTTAATGCAGGAACACACACGTACATAAACCCAAAACAATGCCCAACAACTCCTGGGGTTGTTGGGGAAACTAAATACTAATAGGACTAATGCCTAATGT
>JAOEHI010051745.1:0-17788 GCA_025447815.1 Percopsis transmontana | reverse complement strand
ATATATATATATGTATGTATGTGTGTGTGTTTGTATGTGTATGTATGTATGTATGTAGATTTATATATGTATATATATATATGTATGTATGTGTGTGTGTTTGTATGTGTATGTATGTATGTATGTAGATTTATATATGTATATATAGATTTTGTGTATGTTTTTGTGATTTGTGTGTTTTTATTGTGATATGGATCCCCCTGGGTCTGAAATAAAAGATAATCAATCTCGGTAAATTATACAAATACCCTCTAATGTAGGTTCTTTATGGACAATCACTGTCATTTCTGTGCAAAGTGCTAAAATATTACAGATTTAATCTACAAGGTGCAAAATAGACCATATTCCCTTATCCATCCGATTATCAATTATAGATTTTGTTTTAGATATAAATATAGATAGAGAGAGAAAGAGACTCAAAGAGAGAGATACAACCCAAATATTACATTTGAATTATTCCGTTCAGTAATTAAATTCAACTGCATTATTGATTTATGAATATGAATGGCAATCGTAGATGAGGCACCTAAATGCAAAAAACTACGACTGACCACTTAAAATGACGCGATTTTTTCGGCTTTGTAGATTATACTGATCATAAATCGGTTTTACTTTTTTTCCACCAACAACTGTTGTCGAAGCACAGGAGTTAAATCAGACTCTGGATCAGTTGTGGCATCCGGTGAGCCATCGTTGAGGTGCTGGTAAATTACCCAGAGTGCAATGGTCTTCCTTTCTGTCTGAACCAACATGGTGAGTATGCGAGTATTTCAGCTCTTGGAGTATTTTACGTCTTCATCCATCGGCATCTTTATTCAAAGACGTTTTTTGATATTTTAGATTGAAGTTTTCTATTAAATAAAGTCTATCCACTTGTATGATGGGATTATGGCGTGTGGATTCCTTGCTGTTTTTATGTAATGATTACATTTAGCGACCCTAATATAGCGGGTGCTAGAACGGCTATAGTCGTGTCAATAATAGGCGAGGGAAAAGGTAACGAGCATGTCTTTATTTTTTTTTTTATCATGGTTCCATTTGAGTCTTCATATATACATGATTATCACACTAAAACGTCCAGCAGTTTAAAAACATTGCTTAATGCTAGGACCGCTGTTTGTGTCTGCGAGTAGCAGTAGCTAAATACTAAACCGGCTAACGTTAGTCGGTGCTTTCGGGTTGCAGGCCCAAGCAGTGTTCTTAAGAGGTATGGTCTTGCAATCGGTCGTACTTAAAACGTGTCTTTATTTTACGACAACATTGTTATGTACATGTTCTTGTGACAGTGCCTCGGTGTTTGTCTAGGCTAACTCTGACTACGGCTTTCGCAGTGATACGGCTTTCGCAGTGATGCTTGTCCTCTACCTGAGTTACATATGTTGGTTCTAAATTCGAGATTTTTAACCACGAGAAAAAGCTGTCAACGACATGGCCTTGTTTTACACTGTAAAAAAACAACGCCGCCTATATGTTCTAATGCATCTTTCTCTTGTCAGCCTAAGGGAAAGAAGGCAAAGGGAAAGAAGGTGGCACCTGCCCCTTCTGTTGCCAAGAAGCACGAGGCCAAGAAAGTGGTCAACCCCTTGTTTGAGAAGAGACCCAAGAACTATGGCATTGGTAAGTCATTGCAAAAAATTCAATGCAGAGGTACTAGGGGATTTTATTGCAGCGTGCTAAATTTGCTGCCCTAAACGAGACCACTCCAATACAGTGCAAATGATGAAAATGAATATTTGCTATCTTAAAACGCAATGTAGACGACTTCCACCAAGATCGCTGATGCACTTAGTATAGATTTTTTTGCCTAATAATGTGGATGATGTGTGGTACTTAATGTTTATGTCAAACTCCCTATAGGTCAGGACACCCAGCCCAAGCGTGATCTTACACGCTTTGTGAAATGGCCACGCTACGTGCGCCTGCAGAGACAGCGCTCCATCCTGTACAAGCGCCTGAAGGTTCCCCCTGCGATCAACCAGTTCACCCAGGCTCTGGACCGGCAGACCGGTAAGCCGCGGTGGCGGTGAATTCGCCGCTGAAAGGACCTTAGCTTCTGGGTTGCTGCTCCCTGCTGTAGTAGCATTAAATATATTGAGCTGTGTTTTCAGGCCGGTTGAGAAAGTTGGTTAGGAGCTAGAGACTCAAAGCTGTAGTAATAATAATTACGTGTGTATATAGCGCTTTTCAAGATACTCTGAGCGCTTTACATGTCATTGGGGACCCACCTCCACCAACGTGTAGCATCCACCTGGATGATGCCACGACGGCCTGGGTGCGCCAGTACCCTCACCACAAATTAGCTGTTCAGTGGGGAGGTGAGCAGAAGGAGAGTTAGCTAATTGGTAATTTTAAGGGACAATTCAGAAGGCCTTGGATCAGTTACGGCCATTGTTGGGCACAAAGTGTGACTGTCTTTGAGTTGAACCCACAGTCATCGTACTTATGACAATTAGGTCATTTAACTATAATAAAGGCCAAAGTATACTACCAAACGTGGCCTCGCGCAACATGTACGAGCGCTTGGGCTCTTAAAAGTGTACTTCATTCTCTCCTGCGGTGGCAGCTCCGCGCGTGAGATTAGCGCATGCATTTTGAGACCCTGGCCTACCCAGTCGGCTGTTGAGTATACGCAGGTCCATGTTCCCCGGACGCACACAGTATACTCTGCCCTTTTACGGTGAGCACAATTACGGGAGGCAGGGGGGTGTTTAGGCATTTAGCATAGGGATGCCAACACGAAGGGCCTCGGCATGGCTCGACCCTTCAAACATTAAACCATTGGACTGTGCTGCCTCGATCGCTGTACCTTGTGAGGAGCAGCAGGTACAATATTTAAGCCGTGTGGGTTTTAGTAGGTGCCTTGCAAATAAACTACTGTTTGCCATCTTAAAAAGCAATGATGACTCTTAAGATCACTGAGGCATCACGGGCCAAACAACCCGACACGACGACCGAAAGCGTAGGTTCAGTTAGCCTGATTGGCGTCTTTTGTCTGTTTCCCAGCCACCCAGCTGTTCAAGCTGGCCCACAAGTACAGACCCGAGACGAAGCAGGAGAAGAAGCAGAGGCTGCTGGCCCGTGCCGAGCAGAAGGCCGCCGGAAAGGGAGACACCCCAACAAAGAGGCCCCCTGTCCTCCGTGCAGGTGAAGGGGTTGGGGGGAGCTTGTATTGCTTGACCTGTGAAATACTTGGGCTACTTGCTGGCTGTATAGTAAACTTCAATGCAATGATGACCCTTTATTTGAACCTAAATCACTCCATGAGGATTTCAAGAGCTTTTTAACCCTGAGCATTGGGTACAAACGTAGGGACCAAGTGGGTTTGGTACTACTGTAGTGCTAATGGTGCTTTTCCTGTTGTAGGTGTGAACTCCGTTACCACTCTTGTTGAGAGCAAGAAGGCCCAGTTGGTGGTGATTGCCCATGATGTGGACCCTATTGAGGTAAACGCTGGCTGTGAGCGTTGCTTGCACAATTGACAAGAGCAGACATTTTATCTGGGACAATAAGTGTAGAGTTGGTCTTTTGCAGTGATGAGCGTTTGACTGTCTGAATCAACTTTGTGGATTAAATTGAGCTTTTTAACCCTGAGCAAAGACCACATATTGACTTTCATTTTTGCCCAGCGGGGTTTCATTTGTACCCGATTTATAAAATGTCTAACCTCATACACTAAGTGTAGATTGGGGTCCTGTCAACCGCCATATGATATGGTACAGATGTGTAAAAATAAATCTTTACTTTAAGTGTCTTGTTTCTCTACCTTCTAGTTGGTGGTCTACCTGCCTGCTCTGTGCCGCAAGATGGGTGTCCCCTACTGTATCGTCAAGGGCAAGGCTAGGCTGGGCCGACTGGTGCATCGAAAGACCTGCACTTCGATTGCTATTACACAAACCAACCCGTAAGTACAAGTGTATGTGTGCACAAGTGACTTGTATAGTAGAGAAATGGCATCAGTCATGATTGCAAGCCATATGCAACAAGTTCTACCAAGTATCGAAATCTTCAGTAATAATGCTTTACTTTGCAAAGCATCTAAATACTACTTTTACGGGAGACCAGACCGTTGGTGTAGCCAGACTGGCAGTCTTGCTTGAGTAATGTAATCCATAAATTGTTTGCCTCCAAGATTCATATTGTGTCCATTCAAATAAAATGGACACTTTCCTCTATTTTCTTTTTCTAAATATGAAATTACTTTTGGAAGTTTATTGAACTTGGCTAGCAAAGAGTCCATTTAGACCCAGTGTTCTTCAGTGCTTTCTTGACCGGGTAGAAAAGACTCTTAGCTGTATTGTTGAGATAAGTACAAAGTAAGGCTGTCTTTAAGGCAAACCCAGAGCTTATGTTCTTATTACAATCAGGTAATTTAGCAGATGCTGTTAGCCAAAACGACGTGAGGTGTGCACAAATGCAAGAAGCGGGTAGAGGTTAGGCATCTAGCATTGGGGTGCTAACGGGAACGACCACGCCATTAACTGTCCTGCCCCCATCGCATACCTTGTGAGGAGTAGCAGAGACCATATTTAAGCCACGTCTCTGACATGAGAATGCCATGTGGGTTTTACCAAGTGCCTTGCAAATGATGTGAACGAATATTTGCTATCTTAAAAAGCAATGATGACTCTCCACCAAGATCACTGATGCATCACCGGCCAAATATGGTTAGCAAGAAGTCCATTTAGACCCAGGGCTTTCCTAAGTGTAGAAAATACTAATCCTCCCCCCCCCTCCTTTCTAGTGAGGATAAAGGTGCGCTTGCCAAGCTTGTCGAAGCCATCAAGACCAACTACAATGACAGATATGAGGAGGTGAGCGTTAATGGTTATTTATGAAGTAATCTACCTGGTTGTTTCATGGCCACATTGAAACCTGACTCTTGTTTCTTCTACAGATCCGTCGTCACTGGGGAGGTGGCATCATGGGCCCTAAATCCACAGCCCGTATCGCTAAGATGGAGAAGGCCAAGGCCAAGGAGCTGGCCACAAAGCTTGGTTAACATTGTTTTGATTCCTAAAATAAATGTCAGATCAAAACATTGGTTGTCTGTTTTATTTTTATCTATTAAAGGGGGTGTATTAAATAAGTGCCGTTCCTTTTTGGATTAAAAATGGAAACCAATGTGATTTGAGAATCCATGCTAAACCCCAGAAATCTTTAAAAGTAAAATATTATACACCTGTTAGAATTGAATAGACTGGAATCCTAAACTGTTTGAATACCTGGAATTCAGCCTTTTCAGACCTGTCAAAGCAGCTTAGCTAAAGTTGGCCATACAGCCCACAGTTCTTAATATGTAGTGGTTATCTGACTCTTTAACATGTTAGTTACTGACTTGGGAGATTTTGATATGTAATCAAAACACCGCTGCAATATTTTGTGCATTTTAAAATCACTTTAGCAGGCATTGAAACTGATTTTCAATGTTTTACAGCCATATCAAACCGGATGTCTGTATTGGTAAAACGCATTAAGTAAAACCCTTGCAATATTTTAACACAATCACTATTGCTGTAATGATGTTCATAGATTTAGGGCTCATTTTGCACTCTTTAGTGATCTGTAGCTTTATGGGACCTATTTTTTAAGCGTTGATAACAAAATGCACTGGAAATTTCCTGTCCAGTACCAAGTGCCCTCATTACTCATCTTTTAGCCAATAAGCATGCAACTCTTAAGGTTTCATGACATGAGCCTGTAACTTTATGGTTTACCACTAAACAAAATGACAAAGCACAACTGTAGTGGTTCCCAAAGTAACTTTATTACAATACATATTTATTCACATGGAGCATAAGTGCTCTGAGCTGGAAGGGTAGCAAACCAATCACGTTGCAGATTCTACAACATTCACTGTGTCACAGTTTAATCTTTTTTATGAACTTGGCATACCACATATAAGATGTTGTTGCACAGAGACCATACCTAGAAAAAGCAAACCCAACGATTAGTTTTTCGAGCACATTCACTCATTGAAAGATAAGTTATAGACTGAACGGTGGGATAGGACTGGCATTTGAGTAGTACAATTCACTAATTTTTGCAGAAATCACAATGTGGGTGGGCCTGGTTCTCTATTACATAATAGGTTCTGAAACGTATGTTAACCAAAATATGCCATTACAACTATTATTGCCTGAATGTTACACAGTTTAATCATACAAGCCTTATTACAGGCACCAAGACGAACATTAACAGCATCGCAAAAAATCGGACCTATCATCATATGTAAAACAAGAAGCAAGGAAGCCTTCTGATTGGGTGGGCCATGCCTATGCGGTTGGATACTGGGGTCCTTTTAGAGACTTAAGTACGTTTTCTTTAGCACTTACATTTTACATTTACAGCATTTGGCAGACGCTTTTATCCAAAGCAACTTATAATTAGTACATTTGTCAATAGTTGACCTGGTTAACCACCAGTTTTTGCAAGCAAATAACATTCTCCTAGAATAAGGACAGCATCATGTCTTAAGGTGACTTCACTTATGCATTTTTTTCTCTCGAAAGTTATCATTCACTCTTTAAAACAGTCAATAATTGCTAGCAGCCTAAATTATGGCAAAGTGCCTAATATTTAAAGAGCTAATAGAGTAGAAAGTGTAGCGTAGTGATTTACAAACCTACCATGTTATTATATACTGCATGTGTTCATTCCTCAGTGTTACTCTGGTTTGCCCCCCAACTGGCCCACCAGGAATCGTGCTGCCTGCAAGAACACAAACGTACTTTCAGCAGAGGTGGCAAAAGTACACACATTCTTTACTCAAGTAGAGGTACAGACACTTGTGTAAAAGTAGAAGTTCTGATTCAACTTCTTTACTCAAGTAGGCTATACGTGAAAAGGTACAGGCTCTGAAATGTACTCAAAAAAGTATAAAAGTAAAAAGTAGCCCTTAGAAGGACATTTCTACCGGCTGTTTCTGTGCAAAGCTAACTGAATCTCAGGTCATATCAGGGGCACCTGCGGGAATACGTTATTAAAAACGTATTCCCGCAGGCGCCCCTGATATGACCTGAAATTCATTTATCAATGAGTGTTTGCACACTGCACGCAAGGCGGACATTGCTCACGGAGCGGACGCATTTTAATCCGTCTTGATTCTGTTTTTTCCCACCTCGCATTTCTGAAGCTTTTGCAAAGAGTGCAATGGAAATACATATGCCAAAATGTAACATCCTAATTGGATGTTAAATGTTTATAGATTCTTATCGGACCGGACCTACCAAAGTCGGCGTCAATGAAAATGGGTTCGGCTCCGGTGAGGCCGGCCATGGCCTCCAGGTCGCGGTAGTGCCAGTGGTTTCGCCCCACGTCATTGTGCGGCACGAAGGGTTTGCGCTCCTCTGTTAGCCTGACCACCCCGACCACATCCACCTCGCCTGCTACCTACAGGACATCAGCATGAATTACCACATTACTAACCACATTCAGAAACAAGAGGCATTGATTGTGTGTTTGAAAAATCAAGTTATGATCTTTAAAAAATTTAATTAAATAAATAAGCGTACGTATTGTAGCGTACTGCCCCTTACCTGCCCCTTCATCCTTGTCTCCGGTCGTATCTTCTGTTTGGGCACGAATCCTCTGTTCACCAGGATTGTGATGCTGCAGTGTGTCAACAGTGGAGATCAGTGAGCGATTGCTTTTCACTGCGTTGATATCAGTTCATATCAAGTGGGTTTTACCCGAGGTCAGTGCAGTGGAACGGGGTGATGACATTTGCTCCCGTTTCTCCACTGGAAGACAGACTGCCCGCCTCCCTCGCCTCCTTCTCTGGGTCCACGGCTGACCGGGGTAGAACATACAGCTCCTTTGAGTGGTCGTAGTGTCCGCGCACCTTTACCCTTCGGTACTCTAGTTTATTCACCTCTAACGGACTAGGAGGCAGAGACAGAAGAAAGACAAGGTAAAGCGCATGCAGTATAAAGACCGAAAGGTACGCTACCGTCACATGCTTACTCGATGGGAAGAGAAATAGGCTCAGCTGTAGTAAGACTGGCAAGATCTTCAATCAGCTGCAGCTTCCACTGCCGTCTTTTCACCTGGGTTAGGGGCCATAACATAAGTCACAGTCCCTTGTCCATGCTTGTGTGTGAAGATAATAAACAAACTAATAAAGAAAACAACTCACTTGTAAATATAAATGTAATAATATTGCAAAAACGCTTGGGATACAAGCGTCTGCTAAATACTGTAAATGTAACTTACAATTAGTTCATTTAGCAGACGCTTTTATCCAAAAAGACATAGCCTACGATTACATAATGCTATTGCATGGAGCAGGTAGGGGTTAGGCATCTTGCTCAAGGATGCTTGCAGGTAGGCCGACTCTGGGACTCCAACCCACGACCTTCTGGCTGGGAGTCCAACACCCAGACTACTAGACTATCCTGCCCTTTATGTAAAACAACCGTACCTGCCATGCTCCAAGGCCAAATGTGGAGGCAGGGATCAGCAACAGTAACCATTTGAGAAACGAGTCTTCTCCTTTCTCCGCCGAGGCACTCGTAGAACTGGTCTGCCTCCCACAATTAATGACATTGCCTGGAAAGTCAGAAAAAAAAATAGTGAGGGGTGAAGCCTACGAATTTCTTTGGAGCCCAGTGCCGTCACTGGTAAACATAACTCAGTGTTTACCATCTGTCCGTTGGAAGAGAGTCCGCCTTGGCAATAGAAGAGTCCTCTTGTTGTAAATAACATGCGTCTATAAAAAGTGTAAAATTTTTTCATTGAAGTTTTCTCCATGAAGCAAGATTGATACAATGAACACAAAGCTACTTACTTGCTAATCGATCAAAAGCTAATTAAAAATAAAATCAGCCCAATTTAAGATGCGCATCCTTCAACTCAGCTGTACGGTAGCACTCTTACAATTTAGTATCAAGTGACACTCTTACGAAACAAAAGGACTGCTGACCACAACTTACGTTCTTTTGTATAATCCTGAGCACTTTGGTGGGTGACACTAGAATAGACTTTAAAGAGGCCATAGCGTTTAAAAGAAAAAATAAATACAATCTGAAGGGTAAATGACCAAGGCAAGACCGACTATGTAACTGACTTCGAATGAAAGGGGAATGATTTTCGTGTTACTGCTTCCGGTTTACAGAACCACCGACTTATATTTACCTACCCACGTGTAAACTCAATGCTGGGATCAGTGAATTCCAAATTATTATCTGCCTAGAATGGATAATCTGGCGTCCAGGGACTCTTATATTCAAAAATTAACCAGTAAAGTCTGTGCCCAACATCAAGAACCAAGGAAGAGAGCATTTGGTAAACGTTTTCAAAATTATGTGTGCGGTACATTTGTATACGTGTGTTTTAAATATTTATGACAGTAAAAACAGCCAAGTGAATTCGATATGTATGAATCATTGTGCCTTTTGCGTCGATGCTTAAATAGAGCTATATACTAAAGAATATACTATACACCTAGATTCCAATACAACAATTTTCTTCATGTTTCTTCAGCTACTAGAGGTATTGCAGCAATAAAACATTTACCACAATAAGAGAGTTCAGTGTGGTACAGTATAGGTCTATGTTCAAAGAAAGCACTTAGCTCAAACGCAGCTAGGCCTATAGGTAGTTTTCGCTAAATGTTAGCTAGGCTTGAAATATAATTTCATGTTCTAACAGTGAAATTTCTCATTCAAACCAGCTAACCTGACCTGCTTGACCCCTTGGCACATGCATGTATTTATATACCTACGATATGCTTTATCAAAATAACTAATATTCTGGATGATGAGGCTATATGTTTAGGTTTTATACCCTCCCAGTGTCTCTCAATCCTCTCTACTCGTACCCTTGTCCTTGTATTTGTCTCTAGTTCCTTTCAATGGTGACACGGGTCCTTCTAAGAAAAAAGTGCGTAAACAGAAACGGAATAAAGGCAAGGCAACCAATGAACAGACACATCCTTCCAACCCCCAACAGATGCCCCCAAGATCTCCAGCAGGACTAAAACGTAGCGAAGAACAGGATAAATCAAGAAATAAAATTGCCAATGGATATACAGCAGATGAAACGCAGGAAGCCAAAGGTACAATAGTTGGCTAAAGTTCAGTGATATTTTAAAGGGATGCTCCTTGATAGCGTAATAGCACCCCCAGAACCCAGAATATTATTAATCAATAATATTCAGGGCTCTGAGGGTGCCAAAACAAGATTGAGGAGTGTGCCTTTTATTATTAGAATGCTTCTCTCCATTGTTGCATATTTTATAGAATGTGTCCCTGTGTTCTTGAGATTACTTAACATGCCCAACTTATGTTTATTAACGGTTGTCAAGGTGGAAACGCCATCTCCGGCTTCTCTGCAGTCGATGTTCTACGCAAGAGACTTCAAGAAAAGATTGAGGAATCTAGAGGGCAGGTATGAAGTCCCGTATGGACAAACCTTAAGGAAAATAGCATACTGTGTGTATTTGACCACCTAAGCAGTAGGAGCATAGTCTTGACAGAGGGAACTGATCGATTCAGCACTTGAAAGAATGTCAAAACGAGATATAGAAGATTTAGATATAAGATATCAAATATACAATTAAACTATGTTAAACATACCTGACAGTGAAACAACAACTTGTGAAGATTTTTATGATTTATTTGTACTTAAAATGGTAATGTGTAGCATGTTTGTGTATTTTAAAATGTTTTTGTAGTGTATGCATGCAGAATAAGTGTTTAGCCTCGAATCACCATGAAATACCAAATTTTTTGGCAAAAGTGTACGCGTATCTTAACTTCATGCACATGAAATGTGATAAAGACTATTGCATTGTACTTAATTATTGTTATGGTCTTTTTTCCAGGGACCCAGAAAGGAGGCGTTGTCAGATGCCGTTCAGGCCAAACAGGCAAAGAGAAAGCTGGAAAGGGAACGCAAGAAGAGGAAGAGGAAGGAATTCCAGTTGAAGAAGCTAGCCGAGAAGGCCGCAAAAGACTCTGCGCCGGAAATCAAACAGGAGGAGGTGGAGAAGCCCGTTGGCGCCACGGCCGGGAGCAAGAGGGACGAGACGGCCATCGTCTTCAACAAGGTGGAGACGGTAGAGGACGGTTTCGTGGACAAACTGCTGACGAAGAAAAGCAAGAAGAAGGCGGTGAAGGGCAAGCTGACCCCACTGACGGGCAGGAACTACAAGCAGCTCCTGATCCGCGTGGAGTCGCGCAAGGCCAAGCTGGAGCACCTGCGGGAGACGGACGAGGGCAAGGCGCGCGAGATGGAGGAGAAGATGAAGTGGACCAACGTGCTGTACAAGGCCGAGGGCCTCAAGATCAAGGACGACGAGCACATGCTACGATCGGCACTGAAGAGGAAGGAGAGGATGAAATCCACGAGGAAGAAGCGCTGGGATTCGCGGAGCCAGGGCGTGGTGGAGAAGATGCAGAAACGGCAGGACAAGCGACGCAACAACCTTCAGAAGCGCAAGAAGGGCATCATGGAGAGGAAGAAGGACAAGGCGAGGAAGAAGGGCAGGATACTGCCCGAGGACTTGGCCAAGGCATCGGTTTAAGCGAGAATGGAGACACAATGCAGACAGTAACATGGACACAATGCTAATAATTGTGTATTTGTCTCACGTGTGTTTTTAATTTCCTCCCTAACTGCCAGTGATTTGACAAATATGTATATTGACATAGTAAAATTCAGTTAAGGTTCAAAATTCTTGTTGTAAAAATATGACACTTAAAATAATCTGTAGAATTCTGGTTTTTTTTTTTCTGATCTAAAACGTGTTCAATAAATCTATACAAATAATAAAACATAACGTTTTCCCCATCGACCACATTAGATGTAACTTTATTGAGATTGCCATATTGCATCTAACTGGTTGTGCTTATTGGCCCCGCCTACACCGGAAAAGTAAATGAGAAAACCAACGGGTCAAGCTAAGAAGGTTCATGGGTAATCTTTTCCGAGTACTTGTGCAGTAAATGTTCAATCTGCAGATCGTTGCTTAGTAAAGTGACGCTCGACTGCGCTTTTTTGATTTTATTAAGAGCGCCCAAATACGCGACAAGGTGGCTGCATTTAGACGACAGTTAAAAGAACTGTGTACTGCGGTGAGTCCAGTCCGATCAAAATCAACTGACTTATAAGACTTCTAGCTGTTATAACATTTAATGTAGGTCTACATATTTACAAATGCATGCATTGCAGATAATGTCAAGGCGACTTCATGCGCGCAGATTAGACGGTGTGGACAAGAATGTATGGTAAGTTGAACACCACAGTGAACAAAACAGCAACAACAAAAGGACTAGATTGCAATCATTCACCAGCCAACTAGCACCAGTGTATGTTTTTCCAAATACTGAATAATGTCTATCACTCAATAAATCAATAAAATGTTTACTTGATTCTTGATTTGTTAATATAATTTATGTCTGGACAAAAGTATTTTTAGCAGGGACGATACTTTGTAGTAGTGTTTACACCAATATTCCATGAGAAACAAAGACAACCACCAGGGGCTTCACTAGAGATTAATCAATAAGGCTCTACAAGGGGGATCTGGGGGCATGCTCCCCCAGGAAAAAAATAGTTTTAAACCCCAAAACGTCCCTGTCCCCATCAATTCAACAAAAGCAAAAGGCACAAAAGTGACTGTACTAAGAAATTGACAATATACAGCCTCACTGTGTTACACTGTCAAAGGGTTAGGAGCAGTGGCTGAAACCACTGAACAATAGTGATACTTGCACTCCCGGATGATGCTATCTCTTAAAGATTACCTCACAACATAGTTAGTTAACCCAACTTTAAGGGGTCTAGTAATTGGACTACTGCCTACATCCACACTTCCAAGGTGTACAGTGTCAAATATCTTGGAATCACAATGATCAATAAACTCTGCTATGGAAAACATACCTTACACATGACATCCACAAACACTACCAGCAAAAATACTATGTTAATTAATACATGGTTCATGTTGTTTGATTCCTAAATGGTTATCTATGCTAAAGTTTTTATTTGCTTCTTTTAATCTTCCCCTTTTTGACATCTTACTGCCTTTGATTATAGGTCCATGTTGTCTAAAGTGACTTTAAATTACTCAAAATTACTTTTCTTGAATGTCGTGCTTGTGAATGCCATGATGAGTGCAGGTTTAACTAACTGGTATCCATTACAGGGTGGAGTTCACACAGATGGCTGCTGAATACAAACCAGTAAACCTTGGTCAGGGGTTCCCTGACTTTTCCCCTCCAACGTACATCCAGGAGGCTTTCTGTAAAGCTCTCAGCGGTGGCTGCTCAATGCACCAGTACACCCGCGCTTTTGTAAGTGCGTGCTAGCCTATTTGTGTGTGTGTGTGCGCAAAATATTGAGGGCAGATCCTTAAAGTTGGTGTGTATTTTTTTTTTAACATGTTCGATAACTTGATTGGCTATCTGGGACTGGGAGTGGGAAGGTCAGAAACAATGACAGACATAAAAATTAGTCAACGGACAGTTTTATATTTTATGATAGGTGCCCTTTTAAAAGTTCATTCTTTGTTTCTTTGAGTGCCCCCAGAACCCCAAATGGCCTCCCCAGCTCACTGTTTATGTATTTATGCGAAATATGTGAACCTACAAGCACTGCAGGAGGAGGAGCCGAGAGGTTTCAAACCAAACCAACAATGAGTTTGTTGTGCTCACGTTTGTTTCCACAGGGCCATCCCCGTCTTGTACAAATTCTAGCCAAATTCTTCGGGAGGATTGTCGGGCGGGAGATTTATGCTTTTGAAGACGTCCTTGTCACCGTCGGAGCGTACCAGGCCCTGTTCTGTGCTTTTCAAGCCCTGGTTGACCCTGGGGATGAGGTACTATCTCACTTCATGTGCATTTCCTTTTTAATGGAACAGACTGAAAGCTCTGATATAACCGCATGAGTTTGTGGATATTGTAAACCTCACGTTTCCCCTTTTTAAAAGAACTACTTCTTTAGCAATGAGCTTGAATTCAAACTGAAAGCATATGGAATGAATATCATGGCATGAATCGAAGCTGAAAAAAAAATCTTTGAAAGGTTAAAATCTAATAAAAAAGGCTTTGCAAGCCTGAAAAAAAAATTAGAATCTCTGAAAACACTGTTTTCTTCACAACTGCAGAACTCTTTACAGCGTTTCTACGACATATTTTCAGAGTTTAAAATATGTCTGTGTATTAGTTTGATTTACGGGTTTAAAACCTTGCAATTGCTGATCTGAAAACTGGTACGCATATGTTGGGGTTTTCAAACGTTGAAACTTGAGTTTCAAAAGGGCAAATCTTTTATTTTGGTTTAATTTGCACTCGTATTACAGACTGTATTTTCAGAGCCAAGTTTACAACACCCACTTTTCAGAGACACTGAGTTTCAACCTTTCAATGCTTTTTTTTCAGCTTAGAATCATGGCATGATCTTCATCTCATAAAAGCTTGCGATTGGATGAAGCATGCCCATGCACACATATACACAACCCCTTGCTTGGAGTATCTGAGAGTGGTCTGGGCACCTTCGATTGCATCGCTCTGCCCCCCAGTGGTCAGATATTGCTACACGTTTATAATACGTTTAACCAAACATGATTGTAATGAGACTCTGGAAATGAAGCCATATAAAACAAAAGAGAACCGTCACATTGCTGTGGCTAAGATGAGGTGCTTGTGTGTGCTTATATGCGTTAGAAGAAATAATGCAAATACAATATTTTGCATAACTTTGTAGCTCCAATATACACATTAGGATTCTTTTCGTTTGAATGTGACACTGATAAAGCACATTTAATAGTTTCTTACCCAGTAGTATTATTTAGTCACTTTTTAAAAACAAACATCTAATCCAATCCAATCTTTCTTCCAGGTAATAATTGTCGAGCCATTCTTTGACTGCTACAAGCCAATGGTGATGATGGCTGGGGGAACGGCTGTGTACGTACCACTGAGGCCCGTGAGTAAAGGTATTTTTCCCTGTCTTTACCTGACCAAGCTGAGGCTATATACAGCGGTGAGCTTCATCTATTCTGACCGGTACTCAAATGAGCACCGGTGGATTAAGGTTGGTACGATAAGTTTCGTTTCGTGCCGGTGACAAATGGATCCAAACAATCACCTGCTGAGGCTGCTTGGTACGCAAACGAGGTTTTTTGACCCTACCCCACACACACACACACACACACACACACACACACACACACACACACACACACACACACACACACACACACACACACCTACCTTGTGGTCTTGTGGAATTAAATGCATACAACTGTATGAAATGTGCTTGCTTACTTCTAGAGGGCTGGGGCCAAGGTCCCGTCTAGTGCGGACTGGGTGCTCTCTGCAGAAGAGCTGGCTGGTAAATTCACTCCGAAGACGAAAGCTATTGTCATAAACACGCCCAACAACCCGCTGGGCAAGGTGAGCAAACTGGGATGAACATACAATGCTTCTCCAATTAAATTCTGGCATGCTTTGGGATTTTGCTCAAAGGTTGAGACGGTGATTTTAACTGGGGTTCATATTTTTTCTCCCCCTGCTCCTTCGGGTCCAGTTTAGAGACTCAAACAGACATTGCTGTGCATATAAAACATTGTGTGGTGGTTTATTTGAACCAAAGTGTGCCTCGGGGCTCCGTAATATTTTGTGCTCATGTTCCATGCAGGTGTACAAGAGAGAAGAGCTCCAGATGATCGCCGATCTGTGTGTTAAACACGATGTGGTGTGCATCAGTGACGAGGTGTACGAGTGGTTGACGTATGACGGAGCCAAGCACACAAAGATAGGTTGGTGCTATCCATATGCGAGGGTACTATGAAGAATAACCTTTACAGATTCTAATGTCAACAAAGTGTGGTTTGATTGTGTCATCCATAGCCAGTCTTCCTGGCATGTGGGAACGCACCATTACTGTCGGCAGCGCTGGGAAGACTTTCAGTGCAACGGGATGGAAGGTAACCAGCTGTTTGCTGTGTGGGATTACTGTTTGTGGGATTCCCCACACCACACTGTTCCTGAGGACTTGTTCTGTTTTCAGGTTGGCTGGGCTATAGGTGCAGGGCCTATCATGAAACATCTGTTAACCGTCCACCAGAACTCTGTTTACCACTGTGCAACAGCTGCTCAGGTAGACTCATAAGTTAGAACTTTTTACAGTTTTAATATGGTTTTTAATTGTTTATTTTATTTGTGTTTGTGTATCTTATTTGTATTCATATATTTTGAAAGCTTAAGCTAAAATAATTTTACTCAAGAAATTCTTTAATTATGTGTAAAATAGTTAATTCAACCTACACATATAAATAGTATAGTGCGTTGTGTCATTGAGGCCAGTTTGAACCATTCCTTCACCCAACAGGAGGCTGTGGCCCAGGGATTTGAGAGAGAATATGAGCGATTCGGGACACCAGAGTGCTATTTCCAGCAGCTGCCTGACATGCTGCACCATAAAAGAAACAAGCTAGCCGCATGCCTCCAAAGTGTGGGTTTGCAGCCCGTCTTGCCAGAGGGGGGCTATTTCATCATAGCCGACATCTCCTCTGTCAGTGAGTATGAATATGTTAACACTATTCACTAATAGGGTATATAAATAAATATAATAGAATAAATGGTGGCCAAAAACAAGGCGACCTCTGTAGTATGGCGATATTTCAGATTCAGGCTCAGCGACATTGAGCAGAAAGAGGTACTGTGTATATCGCAATCGCAAATCGCAATATTTTCTACAGCAATCGCAATGTGACAATTTCTCCAAATCGTGCAGCCCTAGTCTTTATTTATGCATCTTGTTGGTGTGAGGATGGTTTTACTTTTGAACGAGAAATTGTATTTCGTCACAATTGTTTTCTGACCATATCTATCTGTAGATTTTATTCAACATATCCATGGCTGTCTTTTTAATTTTTAATAAAAAAATTTTTTACACCAGTGGACTCCATTGACGCAAGCAATCCAGATGAGCCCCGTGACTACAGATTTGTTAAGTGGTTAATCAAGGAGAAGGTAATGACAATTCATGCAGCAGATACTGTGTTTATAAGATGACGTGGGCGTTAATGTATCCAGAATATTTTAATATTCTGTTTATCATATATATATATATATACACACACACACAGTATATATTAGTGATATTATTATCTTTAGGGTTTAGCAGCAATTCCTGTCTCAGCGTTCTTCAGCCCTGAGCACAGCAAGGACTTCGAAAACTACATACGATTCTGCTTTGTTAAGGTAAACCAATATAAAAATAAGGACGTTTTTTATATGCACAATGTATTGATGAAAATATTCATTTTTTAACTCTGCGCTCACTCATAAGTACGTCTTTAATCCTAAGGAGGACTCCACTCTGAATGCAGCAGAAGACATCTTGAGAAAATGGAGCAAGGGACAGTGAAAGCTCCCAACATAATGAAGCACTCCCTAAATATTATTTTAATTGATATTTGTGAGTGTAGCCATGGCTAAATCTGGTTTTAAACTTGATCTTTAGCTTTTGTGAGTGCCATTTACCTCATCTACTTTCCAAGTACTGTTGATTAGCATAATAAATAAATCGTAGCCTATATTGCTCTAATCAATGCACAATTCTATGTAATATAAGAAATGTATAATAAAACATATTTTTCCTTATTATAAATGTTGTTGCACATTTCTATTACCATTACTGTTGAATATTAATGTGCAGTTGGTTAAAAAAAATTATATTCGGATTTTTAAAGATAAATAGGAAAAATTGTGTGTGTGTGTGTGTGTGTGTGTATATATATATATATATATCTATATCTATATATATAAATATATCTATA
>JAOEHI010051744.1:33652-48579 GCA_025447815.1 Percopsis transmontana | reverse complement strand
GTTAATAACTTAACATTTACCCCGTGGGTTTAAATTTTTTTTTTTGTTTTTTTTAAAGTTAATTTACCCCCCCGTTTTTATACCCCCCCCCCCCCCCCCCCCCTCCAGCTTATCTCCTCAGTGGTCACTCAGAACTGGAGGGACATCGTGCAGAGCTGTGAGCTGGACAACTGGAAGGAGGCGTTGGCTGCCCTCCTGACCTACGCTCACCCAGAGGAGTTCGCCCACCTGTGCGGTGAGTCGCTGGGCCGTGCGCGATAGCTGTGGCGAGCACTATCAAAATGGCTGCGTTTGGTGAAACCTCGCTTAGGTCTTTGGTTGTCGTCTTGTGTCTGTCTCCACCCCCCGTGACAGACACCCTGGGGGCGCGCCTGGAGGCCGAGGGCACAGAGCAGCGCTGCCTGCAGGCGTGCCTGTGCTACATCTGCTCCGGTAACATCGAGAAGCTGGTGGAGTGCTGGGCCCAGCAGAGGGACTGCTCCGCTCCTCTTGTTCTGGAGGTACAGCTTAGTCATGCTACGTTCATGCTAATGGTTATTTCTCCATGGATACGCACTTGCAGCGTTTCCCTGTGTGGTAGCGCGCAGTAATGCTATTACATGCACTCATCCTGTTGCTGGCACGTAAATGGAACTCGAAAATGAAAGCTGAGAGAGAGACCACTGACATTCGATTCCTATCTGTTTTTAGTTTTTTTTTTTTTTTCAGTATTTGATTTCAGCTTTTTTTAGGTGAATATTGATGTATAATGATGTAGGACACATAATGGACCAATATATGGTGATACCATCACATCAAAGGCCCTTATATTGTCATAGTATCTTATCACCAGTTGCCTGTTTCCACTAAAATCGAGCAGTTTTTGCTGTTTTGCTAAATGCTTAATGGGGGATGCAGGGTTTGTAAGTGGCATCTCATGGGCTTGACAGGATCTGGTGGAGAAGATGATGGTTTTGCGCAAGTCCATCGAGCGCCTTCGCAACAGCGAAGTGTCCGTTCAGAGCCCCGTCCTGGCTGAGAAGCTAACGTGCTACGCTGGCATTCTGGCAGCAGAGGGCAGCCTAGCCACTGCCATGACCTACCTGCCTGAGAACTCGGATCAGGTAAGTGGTCTCTGTGTGGGTGAGATGCTTTCTGGAGGAAGGGTGGGGCTCATAAAATGATTTAAAAAAAAAATAGATAGATGTATGTATGTTTTTTCTTTGCTAATGAAGTCTGACCACTACAGGAGCCCAGCCATGTTTCTTGGACTGAATCAGACTTGATAGAAGCGTGTTTGTGTGTCTCCAGCCTGGGATCATGATGCTGAGAGACAGGCTGTTTCATGCTCAGGGAGAGTCGGCGGCCGGCCAGCGGCCTCCTGTCCCTTACAACAGAGTGGACGTGTCCGCAGCCAAGCCCCTTCCTGGTGGGCAGCCCCTCGCACAGAAAGCACCAGTAACGGTAGGGGATTCCCCTGTGTCCATTTAGATCCATGTAAATGGCTCTAAGCGACATTATCGTACTGTATCTTTTGGCTTCATGCAGAAATGACCCCATTTGTACACTCCGAGACCATGTTGTTTTCCCCATAGGGTCAGTACCAGCCTGCCCCTCCAGCCCCGATGTCTCTGGCTGGGCAGCCCCCAATGCCATCCGTTTTCACTCCTAGCAACACGGGTCCTGGCCAGCCTCCCCCCTCCCATGTACTGCCTCCCAGTGCGCCACGCCCCGGCATGCGGCCTTCCTACCCACAACACCCTTCTCCTGGCTCAGGTCTGACAGAGGCCAATTGAACTGACCGGATCTTAGTACCGAATAAACCAGATTCAGGCTAGGGTCGCAACCAACAGCTGTTTTAGTAATCGCCAAAACCTGTCAATTACTACGGATATGACGATTAGGCCGAGAAGTCATTTGATAAAAATGTTTTTATTCAAAGTAATTTTAATACATTTAAAAATGTCTTTGTCCTGCACAATGCTCACTTTCAAACAAGTTGAGAAAATGGCTATAAAACTAAATGTAGCATATACAAAGATTTATACATACACTTAGATCAGCGTAGCCAGGCAACCAACTCCAGGTCTATTGGTTTTCATGTGGTACTCAGAGTCCTATTCTATTGTGTCTTCTCAGGTGTACCTGCTCATCAACCCTTCCAGCCCCAGCCTATGCCCATGGGCGGCCCCTCTGCCTTCCCCCCCGGTGCCTCTGTGTCATCTGCGAGCTTATCGGGCCCCCCACTGCTGTCCTCGTTCTGTGCCCCCGGCGGGATGCCCACCATGTCCAGCCCGGGGATGCCGCCCACCTCTTTCATGCCGTCCACCTCTTCACCATCGGGCCCCATGTCTCCCACCTCCCAGCCGGGGGCCCCGGGGCCCTTGTACCCCGGGGCCTCCCACAACCAGGGCCCTATGGGCCAGTACCCGCCTCTCGGGCCAGGGTACCCGCAGGGAGGGCCTGGAGCCCCCGCTGCTAAGCCCTTCCTGGCCCCCGGTGTGCTTCCGCCCCCTACAGGTAGAGCCCGAGTCCTCCATCAATGTACGGCTGAAACGCGTTCCTCATACTTCATTCAGCTCTTCTCAGCTGCCCCCCCCCCCCCCCCCTTGTATAACTTCCAGGGTACTTTCCTTGGCTGGGTCCCCAGTGTGCCGATCAAGGTGACAGGGTTAGACTCTGACATGGCAGGGTGCACTGAAAACATGTCTGGTTGGGTTTTGCTTGAGGGAAACTTGGTGACATTAGCACTGCCAGACTGCTGTGATGCCAAATAGAACGAAGGGTTGTTTGTGTATAAAAGCAATAGAAACAATGCCACGCTGATGTCCGCATTAATCATTAGGAGCAGAACATACGGCATGAATGCATTGCAAGCATCGTTTCATACATGCATTTGGCCAGAACCTGTAGCAAGCAGTGTGTGTGTGTGTGTGTGTGTGTTAGGTTAGTGCTTCGGTGCCACTGTACACTAACCTCCGTTTGACGTCTCTGTCTCTTTGCTTTGGCGCCTTCGGTTGGGTTTGACCACTGGGTGTCCCCGGTCCCCATGTCTTATCTGTGATCTGTTGTGCTTCAGGACCCCAGGATGGATGGAATGACCCACCGGCAGTACGCGGTGGACCCAGAAAGCAGAAGGTAGCAGCACTGCCCTCTGTACTCTCAGTGAAAAGCATTTGTACATCCTGGTCTGTAGCCGTCTGAACCATGTATGGAGTTTGCACATGATTGCTATTTAGACAATTTGGCTTATATCCATTTATGTACTTATTATTATTATTATTATTATTATTATTGTTTGAAAGTGCTGATAAACATATAGATGCTATACGTTAAAAACCTGCCACAGTTATTTAGTATGTAAGCTTGCTTATTTTTCATTCTTACTAATAATGGACAAATTTACACTTCGCTGAACATATAACATAAAGCTGATGTGATGGTTAAAAAACAGTCAGTATCTTTTAAAACAGCATAATAATTAAATGATTACTTCAAACACTTTTCTTTATTATTATTTTGCCATGCCCGTTTGCCTTGCACTAGTTACCTGCTGACATTGTGCTATTGTCATTTTTACTATACATTTCATTCATAATAATATTAGACTTGCTCACGTATATTGTGCTCATCCTAATACCCTCTTTATCTTACATTACCTTTCACTGCGAGCAGCGAAGCTACTGTTGTTACTGTGCGTTGGTCAACCAACCATGCTTTGTGTGTGCAGGTCCCTGATAACTACACCCCCCCAGTCCCCATCACGGCCCCTGTCATGGGCTTTCCAGTAGAGGCCCCCCAGCCCCATGAACATGCCCAAGTCCCACCTGGGGCTCCACAGGAGCCCAGCGTGCAGGTTGGTGTCATTTAGCGGAAACACAATGAGTGCATTGTATGCATATGCATGCAGTACTCTAGAACCTCCTGTGTTGGGCAGGGTATCTCCTGTGCGTGCGTACATGCAACATTCCTAGTAGCTCTGTGTGTGCGTGTGTGTGAGAGAGAGAGACACACCCCTCTCAACGCCACTCCACGGACAATACATCTCAATTCAACTAGATGAATCTCTCTCAAGCTTGGAGTTTGAAAACGTTCATGAGTCCGCGTGTCCTGTATTCTGTTCAGTGGAGACGCGGTATGTAAGAACTCCCATGTCCTCCTGTGTGGGTGCTTCCTCAGCTCCTGCAGCAGCTGCCAGCTGAGAGGGTGGAACAGAGAGAGATCCCAGATGAACACATGATTCTCAAGACCACCTTTGACAGCCTGGTGCAGCGCTGCCAGTTAGCAGCAGGGGACCCGGTAAGTCTTCCAGCCCGCTACTGGAAATAATGGTAACACGGGTGGAGGTGGGGGTGGGGGTGGGGAAATAGCTGGATATGATCTGACCTGCGATGTTTCCTCCACAGCAAACTAAAAGGAAACTTGATGACGCTGCCAAACGCCTGGGCTACTTGTACGACAAGCTGCGAGACCAGACGGTAGGGAGATGTTTGTATGCAACAGCAACAGCACGTACAGTCTGTCATGAATGGGGGGAAAAGTCCTGGGGGGGGGGCGTGTCTGTTGGCGCAGTTTAATGGCTACTTTTCTCAAGCATAGCAGCTGCAGCTAATTAACTGAATAATGTGTCCATTTGATATGGGTGTGCTGAACAGCAAGCATTTTAGCAGTGTTTGACCACAGCCTAAGATAACATTTCATGGATTCGTATGGGGGGGGAATACAACACACTCAGATGTAGCCTATGCTATAATCTGTGCTAAATCTGCTACAGTATGAACACTACTTTGGTATTGGTCTCATAGGCCCAGCTCTTTAGAAGGTTCAAGCGTTTTGCTGGTGGGGGCAGGATAGTCTAGTGGTCTAGGTGTTGGACTCCCAGCTGGAAGGTTGTGGGTTCAAGCATCCTTGAGCAAGATACCTAACCCCTGTCCCCCCATGTAATAGGAGCATGAAATTGTAAGTCGCTGGATAAAAGCATCTGCCAAATGACTTAAATGTAATTGCATTTAGGCTGTTAGCAATTATTTTGAGGTATGTCAAAAGGTAATGTATGTTGTGAAATGTATAAGCTAGCCCTGATGACATGCTACTGTCATTATTCTAACAGAATGTTTGCTTACTATGACCGGTGTATGACCAATTCAGCTATTGTCTGTTTGGTAAGTCGCTTTGGATAAAAACGTCTGCTTAAAAAAACAGACAGCGCAGGCAATCGGACCGACAAAACCCACTCTGACGCGAGTAGTGCAGAGCAGGTGTAACGTTTCGGGTCGATTCCCTGTCCATAGCTCTCCCACAACATCCTGGGAGGGCTCCATGAGATCAGCCGCTGCATCGCCAGCCAGAGCTACCAGCGCGGCCTGGAGGTCCACACCCAGGTTGTCAGCAGCAGCAACTTCAGCGAGATCTCCGCCTTCATGCCCATCCTCAAAGTGATAATGACCATCGCCAACAAGCTAGGAGTCTGAGCCGCCGATGACTGCACCCACACTTTATTGTTATGGAGCCTGTTGTTCGAATTATGTATTTATTTCTTCTTCTTTTTTCTTTTATTTTTTTTGAACTCATGGCACATGCTTGGATAAGCTGCTCCTTTTTAAGGACTGACTTGGCTGTTGAGGTGGAATATCCCAGAAGATAATTGTCGTCGTTACTGTGTTTTTTCTGAAAGTGGTGATTATATGTAATTTTTGATATTGTGAAAACAATGTAAAAAAACAAAGCAGTAATGCTGCGAAGTTAAGGCCGTAGTTGTGCAGGTGGGCAAACCTATACGTGTAAACTAGAAGGTTCTACTTCCGCCATGTGTTCCCATGGCCGATTCCCAACGGGATCCTGGCTTTTTACTTTGGGTAAATTAAGAAATTAGGCTCTGTAGCAGACCAAAGCTTATGATACAAGGTTTGTTGTTTATGTTATAGAACAAACTGTGAATCTCTCCTAGCCGTACGTTAACTGCAGACCTTAATTTCTGCCTTAAATCAAAAACCCTATGCATTAAGTATCTGGGGAGGGAACCTGCGGCTCGAAAATACAAACTAATTTCCAGGTTTTCAGACTGCAAACTGTAACAACCCTGCAGCTCATCGGTTTCATGCTGGAGATGTTTGAACTGATACGTGTACATGACTGCTGCTGCAGTAACAAATGTCTTAATTGTCTGGGTCTCACTCCTTCTTGTAGCCGAGGTGAGGTTATAAAGAACATTCGGGTGCATTTAGTTACCCTTTACCCACTGTCCTTTTATGAGGGATGGTAACGTTTGCACCTCTCTATTGGGGGAGAACCGCGTGGCAACACAAAACAGACCATTTAAAACACGCTCTGTAAGTACCATGTTCTGTCATATTGATTGTGCCATCGGGATGTTTGGGTCAAAGCGCTGCACCAGAATGTAACTCAGTGATCTCTGACAAGTGGCTGGCTGTTTCTTTTTTTTTTTTTGTATTTACTGACCTATGAACACAGGGTTCCTACCTGGTAGCTTGTGTTAGCAATGTTTCTTCTTCTTCCTCTGTAAACCTAGTATTTCATTTTTGGGTTCATGCTACCATTAACTGCAACCACGATTGTTATGACTGATAAACTAACATGACAATTAATGCAATGACCATTTTAATGTCATTTAACCCCATTAAAAAAACACTCCCATTTTTAAAAGATTATTAGTGGTGTCGACTGACCCAGGCCACCCGTTCATCTTATTTCATTTTTTTCAAATTTCTGGCAAATGTTTGTTTTTTTCCCCCCCCTTGTTTTACAGTTTTATTATAGGCCATAAAGTGATACATATTGAAACCAAACGTTGCAAAATCGAAGTACGAAATGAATTGCGATGAAAAGGTGTTGTACACTGAGGACTGAGGACAGTTGCTGGAGAGTCGCATATGACATCAGAAGGCATCGAAGTGCCTCAGTGCTCATTTTGGTTGCACAGATATTTATACAATCCATGTTGCTTAATTTACCATTTTCTGTATATCTTTTTCAAATAAAATGCCATTCTAAAAGTCGGCCTACTGACTTATTTCAAAGCTTTCGTGTTCTTAAAATGAGATAAATCAAATGTATGAATGAAAGTTTCAATATGAGTACATATTGAGAGGTCCTTGAGAGATGCGCGGTCACAGTTCTATTCCAACATTATCAACAACAGCCCTGGCAACTCCAAGCAACTTTTCTCTCCTTTATAAATGACATCCTCTAACCGCAAACTGAAGCCACAGAGGAGAGGTGCAACAATTTCATCACTTTTTTTCAGAACAAAAGGTAGACACCATCCACTCCCTGCTGTCCAGTTTCCACACTACCTGTCGACCCACAGCCTGGGATTTCCCAACCTCCCGCTCATCTTGCAGCGAGAGGTTGAGGACATAATCAAAAGGATGAAACCGTCCACCTGTACCCTGGACCCCTTCCCCACAGCCCTGGTAAAGATCCAACCTCCATGCCATAAGGCCCCTCATCACGAAAGTCATTAACCCCATCAACACTGTTCCATCAACACTGAAAATGGACTCTCATCTGACCTTTGAGGCTCACATCAAACCTCTCTGCAAGACCTCCCTCTTCCACCTCAGGAACATCGCCGAGCTTGTCCACGCTTTTGTCTCCTCCAGGCTGGACTACTGCAATGCGCTCCTCAACGGGATCCCTGAGAAAAGCCTTCATAAGCTGCAGTACGTCCAGAACAGCTCTGCTAGGATCCTGTTGAGGCTGCGCAAACGTGACCACATCACCCCAGTCCTCAAATCACTCCACTGGCTTCCGGTATCACTCAGGATTGAGTCTCCCTCCTTACCCACCAGTGCTTCCATGGTGAAGCCCCCCCCCACCTCAAGGAACTCCTCACCCCACAGACCTCCACACCTACCCACCGATCTGCCTCAGCGTATCTCCTGAAACCTCCCAGGACCAAGCTCCGTACAATAGGAGATCAGGCTTTCTGCTCAGCTGCTCCCAGTCTGTGGAATGCTCTGCCTGACCACCTGAGGACACCACAGACTGTGGATGCTTTTAAACGTGGCCTTAAACCCCACTTTTTTAGGAGAGTGTTTGATTGAACTCTTGCTCTTTTCCTTTGCCTTATTGTTTTTGTTTTTATTTTTAGCACTTACCTGTTTTATCATGTAGCACTTTGGGATTTGCTTAAATATAAAGTGCATTACAAATTAAATGTATTATTATTTGTAGTAGTAGTAGTAGTACAGCAGGTGGCGCCAATACTGCATCGTAGCTCAAAATACTTCAACCAAATCGAATGACGTCCGTCTTTATGTACGACAAGTTCAGACCGTGGATGTGGTTCCCAGACATGCCAACTGTAGCAGCGCTTCACATTGCGGTTCGGGATTGGTCTAGGTCGATCAGAAGTCGAGTGCGTGTTGGTGATTGGCTGCGTCGCCATCGCATGCTGTAGGCAATCGGGTGATGGCGTGAAATTTTTGGATTTGAGTGGGTTGAACGGCAGTAACCTCGAACTGGTGTGATGGTGGTCATGCTGTATGATGTAACTTTGCCACACGTTAGCGCCTTAAAAGAGGCGTGGACATTAGACAGTAGAAATTTTGCATTCGCGTGCAGCATACTGCTCGAAAGCAGCGTATCTCCCATAAATGTTTGAAATGCATTAGAGAAACATGGAGTGGCTATAAAACGTTAGTAAACCTGAAGTTAAACCGGACCACTACCCTGACAGCTTCCTGTACTATTTCTCCGTAGGCTACATACTGTACATTTATTGTACAAGCTGCCCAAATCCCTGAGACAGCATACAGCACTCCCAAACTAAACCACAACTCAAGCGTAAAATCGTGCTTCACGGTTGGGATAGGTTTTGTGTTGCATCGGTATTTTTCCTACACACTGTAGCTACGAGAGTCCACATAACATTGGTCCAGTGGCGTTGTGGAACACGCAGCAATTTATATTTTTTATGTATTTGTTTTTTTTAGAGCAATTGTCCTTTGTGATTCCCTCCCATGACCACAATATTCGTACCATGACATTTCTGCAGCATTGCATTCTGCCCCATTGTCGCGATCTATGCAGGACGCCTACTTCTATAGAGAGCAGACATATTTTATTTAAGCTATTTTTGTGTCTTGCTGTGGTTTGATGAACACCCAGGCCTATATAAATGCTTTTGTAGCTTTTGGTGGAGGTTACTGCTGCGAATGGTGGTTGTGTACCTGTTAGAAGGGTTCACATACTGTTGTTAGCCTGTAGCCTACTGTAAATCAATGTGTTTAAAAAAGAAGCAAAGTACATTTTTGTGTGATGTTAGTTTTAGAGTAATTAATACAGAAATCTTTCCACTGTATGTCAGCTACCTTTTCATAACTTTTGCCATAGTTAAAATATATCCCATAGCCTATAGTTAAAATATCCCATATAGTTAAAATAAAATTGTAAATATCTTAAACAATTATTATTGTTATGTTTTGTATGGCATGGCAAAAAAAATTCACAGACTTCACAAAGACAGGGCAACAGCTATTAAATCAATTGAAAGTGTATTGAAAATACCAGTGAATTTTATTCCAGAACATATTTCATATTTTACACATCATTCAGAAGACTGGCAACCTTTTAAACTAAAATTACCTTTGAAGCTCTGAACAGCAAGAGTTTTTGCATGGCTTGTGGTAATTGTATTTGGGTATATAAGGGACTCTATAACATAGTGTTACAGTTCATATTTAGATACTCTGTATTAAAAATAGTTAGCACGTCCACCAGGGCCATATTTTGGCACAGTTAAATATATCTTGGCAAACACGCGAGTTAAAATTTGTACCAGATGTAATGCTTACATCACTTTATGCTGAAATCAACATAAAATAGACCACTGTAGTCTCCATTTGCAGTTAAAATTATGGTTTCTGACATGTAATGTGATGTAACCGGCTCCCTAGAAGTGAAAGCCTGGAGTGTCAGTCAGATTTGCTTTGTGATACCAAGTATACTTTTAACTGGACATTAAATACGGTCAGGAATGAATGTAAGTCATAAGGCATCGGTAGTACCAGTGCTCCAATTCAAGACGATTCACCAATTTGAAAATGTAAAAACAATCTATGTTTTTTCTTCACACCTTTTGGTAAATAAATAAATAGCAAGTATCCACGTGTTTGCACACACCCAGAACTTCAGATCTATATAAAAAGTAATGCTCCTGAAACAATTTCAGTGACAATCAATTTCAAGGGACATCGAAGGGAGAGCAGATCAATTCTTACAAAACACCACGGCAACAGTGTTGATAATCCAAACGCTACGCTTATTGTACGCAGTATTCCACAAAATAATATGCAGTGCAGCAGTTTTGCAAGTAGAATCACCAATAAAACAGCTCACTACGACACATATACTGTAACATGCATGGCACAATACCAGAAGTGTTATATCTCTGGCTGCTAAATCAACCAAAGAAAACGCCTTTCACCTCCACCTAGCTGTCTCGTATCCATGCTGTGTCTTTCAGGACAACAGAGGGACAGGAATAAAACTCAAAGCGACTAACACATATTAAAATCTTCCACAATCTTATACTGAATGCAGAGGCGATATTGAGCTAATGTACCGTGTGCTATAAACAGACCATATGCGCATGGCTGTATGTCAACACATGTTGGGCACTATGACATATTCATTAGGAATAAGAGGTCATTGGACGTTGCATGGTACAAGGTTAAAGTAACAATGGAGTTTAACAAATGGCAGTTTCATCTATGCTTGTGATAATGTGTCTCTTATTAAAAAGTACACTTCCAATTGTGTTAAAGCGCCCCAGAACCCCAATTATCCTCCTTTTGTTTGAAATACAAATTGTGCACAAAAGTTCACAATCTCGCAGACTTTCAAACCACTGCTTTCAACTCCAAGGGCTATTCTGGACACAAATGTCCCTTTATTGTCCTGAGAAAACACTATACAATGTTTTTATCAGATTACTGTAAAAGTTTACTCATATTACCTGTTTATTGGATTATATAATATGTGGTTAATAGGCTAATGGTGTTGATTGTTCAGACAATTTTACTGAATCCTCTATGGGTGATCATTTTGAAAGGAAATCGTGAACCATATTGGCTAATTGGTCCAATTAGCAACAAAGTGCTTAATTCTTTTCCATTCAGTTTTGGTATGCTAGTATACTATAAAAGGCTTTAAGGAAGGGGTCCTGTCCTGTAAACAGGCAGAATCTTAGAAAAGGACACAAATATAATTCATAACAGTATTATACCAATACTGTAAAAAAAAAAAGGCCATTCATTAAGTAATTAACTACAATTCCAGCCTGTTTACTTGCACTTTCTCCTTTGACTGAACCTTGCTTAACCAGGAGTTTCAACCAATCAGCAGCCAGAACGACCACACTAATTTTCGCTGCGACTCTCAAATCGCGAAGGACTCAACCCCTGCGTGACAGTAGCCTACACGGTGTCTGGTAGAGAGGTACAGAGGCTAAAAGAAAAGAAGTGTCCAGCTGGATGAGGAGCAGAACCTTGTGAAACTCAAGACTGAACTCTTGTGGAACATGTTCAACAGACATGTTCAATGGAGAAAGAGCGGGAAGAGCTGAAGAATCATTATTGGGAGATAATAAAACAAACACGACTATGTACTGCAAGTGGAATAGACGATTAATGAGCTTGTGCTGCTGAATAAAAGATCTTAAAGATCTGACGTGGATTAGCTCCAATCGGACATCCTGGCAGACAGTGGGTTTGCTCTGCGGAAATACTGGATCCTCTGAGGGAAGAGACTGCTCCATCCGGCATTCTATTCCACAGCGGTCAACTGAAGCACAGAGAAGGAAATGGGGAATGGTGTTTAAGTGTATGTCAACCAGAATAGTCCACCTGGACTTGCACCATGCCATGACTGACACTGGGTCCTTCCTGAGCCCTTCTTGTTATTGAGTCTTGAGTTGCTATCAGACCGCGGCACCATTTTCAGAGGAGGAGAAGGGGAATTAAAGAACAGCTCAGTCCACAAAAGATTATTGTGAGCTTCGACCCTGGTGAATCATCTCACTTTGGTGGTTGTTGGGAACGAGATATTCGCTTCATCAAAAGTTCTCTCCAGGTCACTTTGGTAGCCTAGTACGTCACAGAAGAGCTGCTGTGAACAGTTTTGATAGAAATCCAGTGGACTTCTCAACTCCAAACCTCTCGGCTACATCGCCTCTGATGTAGCGGATCCTGACTCTGATGTAGCGGATCCCGGCAGCAATTGAGTTACAGAGACTGAAGATAAGATATCTACAGCTCGATAAGGAGAATGACTTCCTGAATCTCAAGACGGGACTCTTTGTGGACGTGTAGGCGTCCACAGCTGAATTCCATGTGATGGAGAGAGAAGTAACAACAGGAAAAGGGACTGTTTAACTGACACTATTGCTGTAAGCCGCAATGTCAAAAATGTACCTTAGGCAAATCAGCATCACATCGTATCAACTGGCTGATGTTCTAGACAATGAGAATGTGGTCGCAACTTGAACTGTAGGTACCTCAGTCCTAGTGTGAAACTTAATTATTTAATATGTATACACAAATAACAATTGTTATTTCCTTCCAATTTTATGAAGGGTTACATTTCCCAGCGTGTACAGCGAGTATATGTATTTGGTATTTTGATTGGTTGAGCAAGGTCAGCGGGAGTGTATTGCGGGAAGTGCATGAATTTGGAGGGAGATTTTGGCTGTATGTTACCATGTATGTTCCGGACGCAAGGGCGGGTTTTTACATCAATTTCCAAATCCGAACTAGGGAATTATTTGGATGTACATGGGAACACGGCGACCATAAACTCTTAATTTTGTTGCAGCTAAAGATCTCCAAACAGACTAAATGAGTTTAAGACCCTCACGAACGATGTTACCAAAAATTTACAACCGTCAAATAACATTTTCGTCAAGATTGTTGTTGTTGTTGAACTCGACAGAACTTCCTAGCCACTTCGGTGGCTCCCGTCTCCTGTGCGCTTAATTCGAGTGGTGACCATTTCGTGGGACACTCTCTTGCGGTCCTTTGCCAGGCCCAGGAAGTACATGAAGTCGATAAAGCAAGTGGTTAAATTCAACTTGCAGCCAAACTCACTCGTGGCGTAGTCGTAGGGAAATGTGTGGTGGTAGTTGTGAAATCCCTCGCCTGTAGAGATAAGGAAGAGAATACTTGAATGCAAACAAAACAAAGTATATCTGGGTGCAAGCAATATAGAAAATAATAGCATACGAAATCAATACATCTAAATATGTTGAATGTTGAAATGATCTTTATCTTTAATGAAATGCATACATTTAATGTATATTTTTATTCAGTTCATGACTTGCGACCCACACAAGCTTATTTTTTTAAGTCAAGGGTCAAAATGTTTGAGATCCTCTGCCGTAGTTCAACATTGACCCTTTTGCTAACAAGACTAGAATATAATAAATAATCCTAGCGTACAGAGACTGTTTTTCTCTAGCTATTAACACGCAGGTCATACCTACCAATAGCACTAAACGTGACAAACTTGTTCTCCCTGGGGTTGATGTTCTGGTCATAAGGCCTGTTCCCCCACATGTGAGCGGCGCTGTTGACCAGCCAGGTGGCGTTCAGGACCAGGGTGTACCTCAGCAGAGCTGGGACGAAGTAGCCCACCCACAGGGACTCCCCCCACAGGTACCAAGGCACAAACATGGGGAAGAGGAAGCACATAAGCAACACGGATGGCTTGTAATACCTGCAGGAGAAAACACAAATGGACAAGAGACATATACTGTAATCCTGCAATAGACTGCAATGAGTATACTGTACATACACTGCAATGAGAAAGGAAGTTCTTCCAGTTTTATTTTGCCTTTAGCAAACTATGAAATCACTCACTGGTACACACCCCCAATACAGCAGATTTCCCCCCCACCTCACACTTTATGTGTGAAACAGCCATGTGCATAAAAGTGGGCATGGCTACAGGTGGGAGGGTTGAAAAACGGTCTGAGCCTAGGGAGCTCAGTAGGGGGAGGAGGCGAGAAGAGTGCGAGAGCAAAGTTTCAAACCGAAACCTAAATGTGGAATTACCCCCGGTGGTTCAAACCACACGGGCAAATCCGAACACATATGTCCCCAAAGTGCCCATGAAATGGCTTGCTGTTTTGCATATTTTCTCTTGAAACTGGAAGTAAGTGTAGTATGTTTCGAAGCACTTGTTTTTACATTTGCCAACAGTATTTTAAAGATCTAGTGATTCATACTGTAGATGTACAGATCATTTAATTATGGTACCCCACGAAGCTGCATTAACTCAAAGCACTTGTGTGGTTTAACTGTGACTTTAAATCGACGTACTTCCTCTGAAACATTACAACTTTGTCAGCCCTCAGGTCACTCAGCTCCAGCCTGCGTCCTTTTTCGATGACGTCGGGGTGCTTGCGGACCAGCAGCCAGCCAATGTGGGAAAAGAAAAAGCCACGGACGGCGTTGTGAGGGTCGGCGTCTGTCTCTGAATACTTGTGGTGAGCCCTGTGGTCTCGCGCCCATTCAAAGATATCATTCTGTGCATTGAGACGAAGACAAAGATTACATAGGCTGCAAAGTCACCATGCCACTTAGGCTATAATATAAACTGCAATTATGATATGACACCTTGCTGTTTGTGTGTGTGTGGAGGATCTCTTTCTAGTGGAGTTACCTGAAAGGCCATGGAATTCGCAACGGCAAGAAAGATTTTAAGAGGTACAGTGGCCTTGTAAGACCTATGGCTCCACAGACGGTGAGCCCCTGCTGTTACTCCTAAAGCACTTATCAAAAAGCAAAAGAAAGCTGTGGAACGAGAGAGGGTGGCATTAACAAATTTAACTGACCGTTAACCATATACACTCTGTCATAAATCTTTTCCTCGCACTGGTATTACATGGCCACTTGGAGTGAATTCAAAACAAGAGCAAAGGTTTA
>JAOEHI010051744.1:0-24843 GCA_025447815.1 Percopsis transmontana | reverse complement strand
TGAATTGCTCTTTTACAATACAAGCATACACACATATACAAATACTGTATGTCATAATTCTGTTCTCTCTTTCTGTACACACACACACACACACACACACACACACACACACACACACACACACACACACACGCACACACACTTTGGCTGCAACCCAAGTTTGCTCAGTTTTGGATAAAAGCCAGTGACACACTGTGCAATAGTGCGAGTGGAATAGGCTGTACTTTATAGCAAGGCGGAACTGAGAGAAAATAAACGAATGCAAGCACAGAATGTTCTCAACGTGGTGTTATGATTCTGGAGAGACGCTTAGGCCTATTTGTTATTTGCCAAGTTTGACCAGGGACATCTTGAGAGTAATATGTAGGCTAAGCTGTTTTCTTAGTATAGCTCATATGACATTTACCATACCAATGACTATGTAAACAGATTATTTGTATATTTGTTTTGTTTTTTATTTCAGGTACAGGGCCTTACCAAACACCATCCATATAAAAAGACATACATAAAAAATGTAAAATAAAAAAAAATATAGTGGGAAAAAGAAACAAGTAGAAAATGATCATGTTCTATAAAACATTAAAAAACTAAAAGCATACGCTACTGTACACTACTAGTGCAAATGAATAGGCTAATTATAAAGCTGCTGTGGTTAAAAACATAGGCAAATATATGATGCAAGAGATGTGGCTTATGTTATATCCTTGTTATGTTTACTGTAACATTCAAAAACTAGTAAAAAAAAAACACACAGAACAGTACATTATGTACATGTACACATCCTCTTTTGTACATCTCTATAACATCCGTTATCTGACCAAGACATCAAGTACTGAACCTTCTCACTGATTAATAGCTAAATAGCAGACTGACAAAGGTACACTATCCTTAGTATTCTTCATTCTTGCTGTTATTTTAAATGGTTACAATAATACACAAGATTAACAGAAATATACTGTATGAACCCCCTTACAATTGGATCAGTTGGTAAGGACACACAAAAACCAGCAGGCAGCAACCTAGGTTTATTTCTAGGCTGCCCTTGTAGTGCTTGGGTGTTATTTAAGCAAACTGCTGCGAAGGGCTCTGAAGGTGGGAGGTATGCCATTTTTTTTTTAGACTTGCTGTATGAGTGACAGTCCAGCCAGGTGTAAAAACAACACCCCACTGCAACAGATTCATAAAGTCATCCTAGATACTCTTTGTCCTTGCACCAAAAGTGGTATGCTAACAGGAAACTAGCAAACAGTAGCCTGGTTTCACAATAACATATTGCTCCCAACACAAAAATAAATAAAAATAAAATGTGCAGGGATAATTCAGTATCTTAGCATACGGTCAATATGACAAATAAAACAAAATCAATAAAACACAAACAATAGTCAATTGATGATTAAATATTAAACTGATATTTAATGTTTACAGATATAATCACACATATTTCACACACTGGCACAGATAGAATCCTTTCTTCATCTACTTTGCTAATCATCATTTGTAGCTGACACGATATTAGCAAAATGTAACTGAAAGTTCTTTATGATGGTGTAAATCCCAGTAACTGCTCAATTGGTTTATACCGCCATTCATCTGCTTCCAGCTCGTCGACCAGACTCGCAAGTTTTTCCATTCGAGAGACCTGTTGATCTGGTGAAACATCACAGCTAAGCGATTAGCATGCAATTTTTCCCTAAAACACCACGTTTTGAATGGGGGGGAAAAGTGTGACTCACCATGCTTCACCTGTTTCAATGTTGATGCAACTTGATAGCTGAATACAGATTCACATAAAAATCTGTCAGAGCCATCTGAAAGAAACAAACACACAAATACAACAGAAATTACAACAGATTCTGTTTGATTTTTGATTCTTTATGCACTAAAATATTTATTTTTCAATGCACCACGATGCAGACATTTTTAACATTTTTAACTTAACTCTCTCTCACACTAACGGATTGGTTCAGACATTCACATGTCTTTCTTTCCCCAATAGGAAGGCCTGAATTGAGTGCATGAATGGGTATAAGACACACACACACACACACAGGCCAATGCATATACATAAACTAGAACTAAGAACTGATTGTCTATTGATTTGAATCAGCTATTTGATCTGAAATATTAAATTGGTGATGAGCTATGCGTGTCAGCCTAGATATTCCTATAAAACAAAATAACATGGTTAAACCTGTTATACAAGTACAGATAAGGATAAGATATATTACACAGTTGTTCACATTATGTAAATATGTCACAGTGCAGAAACAGTGTACAAACACACACACACACACACACAAAGACACAAAAACAGTAACAGATTGGGAATCTGTGTCATCCTATTTAGAAATATGCTCTTTGTTTGATTGTGACCTACTGTACACTGGTTGTTTTTGTGCCTAAACTAAGTGCATTAATTAGATAATTTGAAGCTAGACAGGAAGTAAAAAGAAGGGGGCATAGTGCCAGATTGCCTGCCTGCCCCCCCACTCCTATAAACACATCTTCTAGTAGACAAGTAATGGAGGGCTATGTGCTACATTTACCAATGTAGCCCCATGCATAGCAGCTGCCAACTGGTATTTGATGTTGGGTCTAAGAAATAATAGAATATACGGTAATTGGAAAAGTGAGCTGATGTAGTACATTATCTGCAGTTTCTATCATAAAGACAGAGACCATCGCCGCCACGTACCTTCCATCATTTCTCCTGCGCCTTTGGGATATGTGTAAAGGACTTTTCTAGGGGGAATGAGTTCGGAAGCACTGAATCCAGACCCGGTCACGGTGCTTCCACTCACACCTCCGGCAGAGGAGGATGAGGAAGACGCAGCCATTGCGTTAGCTGAAACATCAACAGACAACCATGTAGTTACTTGATTGCAGCATAATACATGTACAGTCTGTGCAATGTATATTGCTGATCGTTTTAGATAGAGACATCAATTAAATCCAAAAGGCGACTAATTCGATGTTAGCTTAGTCAGCTAACAGCTAAAGTTATCGTTAATAAAGTTAATATTACAAGTGTGTAACGTTAGCTAGCAGGAAAAGTAGCTACCAGTTAACTGATGCAACTGGTAGCGTCAACCACCAGAACATTAACGCTACTATCAACCAAAATATAACCAAGCACTTACTCTAAAGATAACCTTATTTTGAAGTGGTAATATATTACGATCTGATAGTAGACAGTCGACACTTTTGTTTACCTTGCTATGTTGCTGTTTTATGACACTGGTTACAGTTTACGGTAAAGCTAGATGTGCGTAGCTACAACCAATGACAATAAACTGATCGTGATTGGCTTATCACAGGGTTATTGTCGTGCCCTTCGTTCCTGATATTTTGTAGATCTACAAATACGTAACGTCAAAGTGTCGCAAACACGAACTGGATAAACAACTTAGTTTTTTTTATTTATTCAAGCGACTGTAGAACATGGACATTTTACGCCCAGCTCTTATAAATATAAACGGAAGAATATACCGGCGAAATACCATTAAGGAAGAACAATATGAAGATGATGAAGATTTTTCTTACGTTGAACCACAAGGTAAGTTGCAACACCGTCAGTGTGAGTTTTTCTCATTGAAACTACAATAATTATAGGCTAACGTTATATGTTGTAGATAGCAAAGACTCAATGAATCCCTCTCCCACACACACGGATAAATGGAAGGATAATATACATTTTGTGCACTTTTCATAGAAACCGATGAGCTTGCAGCTGATGAGACCTGCGATAGCCACAACATTGAACACACCGATAATGGATTCCGCTGTGCCATTGATGTCCCAAGTGTACTTTACAAGTGAGAATATTTATGCCAGGGCTTTCTGACCTTTGACCTTCACCCTTTATCTAACATTTTAATGTATTTTTTTTTACATAGGTATATCATTGGTAAGAAAGGAGACACACGCAAACGTCTCGAGTTAGAGACAAAGACATCGATCAACATTCCAAAGCAAGGAATAGAGGGACAGATTGGTAAGAATAATTTATTTATTACATTATTTATTTGGATACATTAGATGCTCACAAACTAGAGCTACTCGGCCTGAGGTCCACATTGAATAACTTGAGAGGTCAAAAAATTAGAGTAGGCCTACTTATAACCAAATGGGCCTCATTCATAAACACTTGTCCTGTTCACTGGTGCTGGGAACTAGGGATTGAATTAAACTAATGGTCGTGACTCTGCCTTCTTGTTCCTTGTTATAATAGTTATCACTGGTGCTCAACGGGCCGCAGTCTCTTCTGCAGTCACACGCGTTGAAGTTCTGATTGAGAGTTTCCGAAAGAAGCAGCCTTTTACACACTTCCTGTCATTTCCTCTGAACCACCCTGACATTCAGAAAGGATTTCTGAAATTTAAAGAGGAGGTCTTGGAGCAATGTTCACAGGTACTAGGAAAGGATCGGCAAATTTAAAAATAACAGCTCTAGAAGTAATTATAACACACGCAATTTTTATCACTGACACAATATAAAATGAAAATCTTACAACTGCATTCACAAATGTGTCCCATCTAAGGACTGTGGAGTAGATGGGAGCATCTTTCAAAACCCAGCCAAGCTCCACTTGACAGTTGGCACCCTGGCTTTATTAAACGAAATGGAGGTGACTAAAGCGCGTGAACATCTACAGGAGTGTCAAAACGTCATCAGGTAGGTTAATGCTCCAGCTAATGACCAATGATACGGCTGTCTCTAACCAACCTCTCCCTCTGCCATCAGGGACGTCACTGAAGGCAAACCTTTACCCTTGGAGGTGACCGGCATAGAGTACATGAATGATGACCCTGCGATGGTGGACATACTATACGCCAAGGTCGACGTGAAAGGCGGCTCGGACAAGTGAGAACTAGTTTCCTTTCCCTTATATTTCCTCGTTGCAGAGAGAGAGAGCCTGTGCCGATTGAGATACTAACAGTGTTGTCCGTCGCGCTGAAGGCTGCAGACGGTCGCCGACCGACTCGTCGAACACTTTGTCTCAGCCGGCTTGATGTTCAGAGAGTGGGACCGCGTGAAGCTCCATGGCACTGTGATGAACACGCGCTACAGGAAAGATGCGTCAGGTATTGTCAAATGTCAGCGCTTGATGCTGTTGAACCTTGTACATGTACACATTGTGATGGCATCTGTGTGTGTTGTTTGTCTGCTCTGATCATATTGACCTCACTCTAAAAAGAAGTTGCTTCACTAAACCTATTTGCCAGTGTCCCCTGTATTATGTGTGCCCTGGCACAGAATTGCAGTGACCAAAAAAAAACAAAAAAACCTGGATTCTAGAAATTCTCAACAATTGCGCAAACGCATTTTTAGAAGCGAGGCAGCGGGCTATCCCTGTTTGGCCACAGCTCTGTTTTCGTGCACCACGCGGCGGTTTTTCCAACTACTCTGACAATGGCTTTATTCAGCTTGGCCGTGGATCAAGTCCAGCCCCAGTTCTCAAACATGAGTTTAGCCTGGGCTGCCCAACAACACAGCACAAAGGAGGAGCAGGTTCAGTCCTGAATGTGTTTATCAGTATGGGGAACAAGAGTTGTTTAAATTCAGTGTTTTTCCTTGTGATGACACAGTCGGTTGACCTCATGAGTTTCATAAACATAATTATCCTGAATGTGGCTTTTCCCCATGGCACCCTTAACACTGGCAGGTAAACATGTTTATTTTGAAGAGACAAGTTATCAGTGGAACTCAGGTAGAGGCCCTTTGTTTTGTGTTGTTTGAAAGAAAACGTTCAGCCGGTGCCTTACTTTTTGGCCTTTCACTCACTGTTTTCTAGCTGAAGGTGCTCCAGGAAGACAGTTGATGAAAGATAGGGAAGCGTTTGACGCCAGACGCATACTAAAGGTCAGATGGAATTCTCATCACTGCTCCACCCTAAGCACCAGTACCTTTTAACTGTTAAGGGTATCACTGTTAAATTACTGCTTATGAAAACCACCAGATAGGTTCTGTTCTGATATTTTTGACAAATATAGAGCGTTTTGCTCTGATAACCTGACATATAAAGACGGTAAAATATGTATTAGTATGCTCCCTTTTGGTCATCCATGAAAAGGAACTGGAGGACAATTAAAAGTGCTAGCATATCACATGGAATATTTTAGTTGGCTCTAAATGTGTTTTTCACTTTTGTTATATGTTATATGTATACTGTATGCATTTTGTTTTGGAAAGTCACATTTAGTACTTTATGTAGTACATTTTGTTTTATTTGTTTTCTGAGATTGACAAGTAGTGATATGATGGGCAAGGACATTAAACATCTTGCAGGCACAATGTTAGTATAACCTTTTATCATTTTTAAATGTTCTGTTTCTCTGCTCTCTCACTCTCACTCTCACACAGATTTTCGGAAAGTACTGTTTTGGACATTTTGACCTGAATACCGTCCAACTATCTCAAAGGTTTTCAACGGATTGTACTGGCTACTACACTAGTGCAGGCAGCATCGACTTATCTTGATGACCGGAGGGGTTCAGCACTTACTCAGGTATAATGGACCATCAGAAAGTGCTCAGTTTTATAACTTGGATGAAACGGCTTTGCAAGCAGGTTGAATGTTGTTGTCATTTGTCCAGTAGATGGCAGCATAAGGCATTCATTTGAGATGATGTATTTCTTTTACAATGGAACATTGAAGTAATTTTTTAGACATCTAAAACAACAAGGACTTAGTATACATACATAAATGAATATTATTGTATCAATATGCATTTAATCATGTACACTCTAGTCATATGGTCAGTCAACTCGCTTCGTAGCTAGAGAAATATTTTGGCTACATGGAGCAGCCGTATAGAAGATGTCTTTATAGCCCCCCACATAGATATAACATTGGCACTGCTGCATATATACCACTAGATGACAGCATTAACTCTAAGGAATTGGATTTTGTGTGTGTGTGTGTGTGTGTGTGTGTGTGTGTGTGTGTGTGTGTGTGTGTGTGTGTGTGTGTGTTTCTGGGGAAGCGATGCTGCTCTCCTTGCAGGAGATGATTTATTGATCTTGCAGCCTATTCACACTACATGTAGAATTCATCATGATAAAGCAAGCAGATGCAACTGTCTGCATATAGATTATGTCCCCATAGTGCTGTCCCTTGTGAAACCAGAACAGTCTGCCTGTTATGTGTAAGGAAGAGGAATGCATTTAGTTAGTTATTTTATTGGTCCTTGTGTTCATGTAGCACATAGAAAATATAATTCTTACATAAAATACCAAAGATTAAAAGTGAGACATTGAAGAGAAATAAATGATATATATAATGGTGTTCTAAGTAATGTTTTAGGTTAAAAGGACTTGGTATGCATAAAAAGGAATACTACGTTTATAGTGGAGATTCATCTGCTTCATAGCTATAGAATGGGCTACTTTTGGCTACATAGAGGGACCTACTTAAAGGGGCAAAGGGGCATTTCCCCACTTTCAGAGTTAACATTGGCACTGCTGCATCAACACCACTAGATGGCAGTATAAACTTCGAAAAATATAGTTTTTTAGGGGATACATTTTGCACCTTTTTAATTTAAAATATCTATTACAACGAAATGTAGTGTGAATCATATAGATTTAAAGAAAAACAACCTTAACAGTATTAGTGCCAGTATTAGTGGATTATCTGCTCAGTGAGTTTCAATAATTCATGTATCCAAATATTGTTATTGTAACGGTGACTAACTGAAATTTTCCTTTTTAAATGTTATAAAAAGCACTAAAGGCAGGAATTGGTCAATATTTCCATAACAGAAAATACAAAAGCAAGCGACTACATTTTTACTAAGACGAAATCAGTTGGCATTTAATTAGAGAATTGATAATCTCTTAGTAAACACCGAATGCAAATGGAAGGCCTCAAGGAACGGCCTTATTAATGAGACATAGGGCTAAAACCTTGAGACGGATCTTATCTGCAGTACACGGTAATGAACTGAAAAATGAAAACCTACGTGTTAGCCTTCATCCCACGGCCTCAGGAATGTGTTTATGCCATACTTGTATCATGCCAAAGTTTTCTTCATCATCTGTGCCCTTCCTCCACCGACCACAACCTTGCTTCCACTCCTGTATGCTCGTGTCTGACAGTGAAAACAGTCAGCGCCGACTGAGAGGCCCGCTGTTTGGCATGCAGCAGGGCAAAATGCCGGGTGGCCGCAAGTTGCGCTGCGGGTGGCTTAGGGAACATTTTGTTTTGTCAGTGCTGCCATTCTGGCCTGCCTGTCTCTCCAATTCTTAGGCATGTGACTGATATTCTTTTCCAGAAGCCATTAGACAGTGGTATGCAAATTTTGGCATGAGGACACAGCCAGCTGTCCACAGATGCATCGATTGTGACTCTGTCTCTCGGTGTAGAATTTATCTTCCAGACGAGCAATGGAAGAGGGCATAATCAGCAGCCGCCCGCCTCCTGTGTGTGTGTGTGTCTGTGTGTGTGTGTGTGTGTCTTGTGTGTGCTACACAAATAACCTCACACCCTGATAACGGATACAATGTGCATTCTGGGAAATGCCAATGCTTGTAGTGGTACACACGCAGAGAGAGCGAGGATCATTTGCAAGTTGATGAAATTCAATGAGACTGCGCACTGTTGTTTTCTCTGGCAGGGCCATGATTAAGAATGCAGTGGGCAGATGTCCCCTCTAACGGATGCACTCGAAACATACGTCAGACAGATATAGGGGCGTAGTGAAGCCACATTTCGCTTGGCATGAGAACTTCATGTCGGTTTCGTCATCGGTCTCTGTTTTGTTTACTACAGCTTGTGTAAGAGACACCTAACATTATTCTTTTGTGTGAATGCTTGTGCCCTGCGTTTTATGGACCTATATACTTAGCTTGCTTTTTTTTTTGTGAACCTATGACAGAATTTTTGCACTATCTCAGTTTTGTGGATAGCGAGATGATATGGCTTGGCTCCGGACTAGGCAGTGTGTGTGTGTGTTTGTGTGTGTGTGTGTGTGTGGGAGAAGTAACTTGACTTGCATCTTTTTTTCGCCTAATTAGTCAGCTCTCTGCTTCCCACAGTGGGAAGTTTCAACCTCACCCTTGAGGTTTAGAGATGTGAATGTGTCCTTTTCAATAAGCCTGATAAATGAGATCTTGCTGGCAATTTCCTATATAGATTTTCACTGTGAATCCCCCCCCCCCCTTTTTTTTTTTCTTTTCTTTTAGTGTTAACAAGAAGAAGAAGCTGAATTTTAATTAGAAATTTAAACGGCTAAATTATCATACGCTCCTTGTGTGGACACCAGCACTCTATGAGTCATTGGCTAATGGTTGACAGGCCAGGTCTTCTGGCATCACAAAAACATGCTAGAGGAAGCACAGCTCTATATAGAGTATATGTCGTGTGATAACGTGCTGTCAGGCAGGCCTGTGCATATCTACTTAATATAAAGGAAGACAGAAGAGATATCCTTTCTCAGCCCCATATTAAACCATTAAGAATAATTCCAGTGAACATTGATAACTGAAACTTACCTCTTCTTCTGCAAGTGCAATTTTTTTTAGTTGGACTAGCCTTTCAGCTAATACATTTTAATCAATATTCCAACCCACACTCTGCAGTTTTTCACAGTTTAATTAGAATTAAAGTTCTCATTAAAAATGGATTGGCTGCATCTTATTACATTCATGGGTTAAAAGAGGTTATTTGACAGATATTTGACCTTTCAGACACTAGATGTGTATCATTCGCTGCTTGGAGGTACACATGAAATCGGTTAAGCTGTTAATTAGTTTTTAAGGTCAGGGTAACTTTGTCTCACCATGTGTCATATCTTAAAGAATAAGTCTAGCCAATATTGTAATCATGTAATATTTAAGTTCAAAGGTAGTAATTTATAGCAGTAGGACACCTGACCAGTCTTTCAATTTGTCAAGAACACTTTTTGCAGAATATACCCAAAGAATTGTAGTTAAGGGACCAAATATCACCGTTCCATTCAAGCCTTAAGCTAATTTATTTTATAACTCCAGTAAAATAATACACTGACAGGATTCAGAACACAACCCTGATAGAAATCTGCTAAAATGTTATTCTGTTAGCTGACTCCTTGACGCCATCGACACTAAGCTTGTGCTGTTCTCTACCCCTCCTGCTATAGCTACAGTATGTGCACGTTGAGGCACCGTTGTTTCAAACATACACAGTGAACTGGGTGGACATTTGCAGTTCAGTCGGCATAACATCATTGACAAGTGTATCTTTTAAGTTAAAATAAGCCATTTATTCTCCTCTTGCCATTGGCTACTTCCAACCAAGGATGTTAAAAGTGACCTCCTTGTTAACCTCCTTGTTCTAATGAAGTGGCAGGCCAGAGGATGAATTTGATAGGGTTTATGCTAATGTAAAATATCAGCTCAACGAGTGAACAAAAGGCGACAGTGGAGAGTTTGTAATGTTAGCCTCTTTCAATTGTGGACTTCTAATTGGAAAAACAAGTCTAGGCCATTGGATACCTTACTAGGACCAGTGTATGGCGGGATAGAAGGGGGCTATACAAACACCTCGGCTCTCACAAATCTTTCAAATTGGATATCATTAGTGGTGAAATATGGCGGCACACCGTTGTTCTGTTATGTCTGATGTGACTTTAGCGGTCTGCCGTTGGCATTCTCATTCTCGTGCTAATCACCCTGTCACTGATAGGTATGAAATGTCCATGATGGACAGCCTGGGAGAGGGTATTTGAAAACGTCTCCAGTGAGGAGGCAGGTGATCCCTGTAGCGCCACTTTATCATTCCAAGTGCTGAGTCTGGAGCCTTCCTGCTGTCAGCATCTGTTTCCAGACAGATTAATTTTCATTGGGAGGTGCGACACGAACTCGTGTGTGTTTGAACAGGGGTGAGACGGCCGGGGCTTCTGTTGGGTCTGTGAACTGTCTGCAGAATAGTTGATAGGTAAATGGACTGCATTTATATAGCGCTTTTATACAGGCCACCCAAAGCGCTGTACATCATTGCCTCACATCCACCCATTCACACACCCATGGTGGTGTCTGCCATGCAAGGCGCCATCCAACACATCAGGAGCACTTAGGGTTTAGGCGTCTTGCTCAGGGACACCTCGACACTTGGACAGAAGTCAGCGGGTATCGAACCAGCGACTTTTTGATCGCCAGACGACCTGCTCTACCTGTGCCACTGTTGCCCAGGTGGCAATTCGCTCATTTATTCTTCTGATTAACTGAAGTGCATTTGTGTGGGTGATGGAAACTCATTGTTGTGTAAGTGTGTAGCCTCCCCCTAAAGCTCCTAGGCTCAAAGCATTCTGTACCCTACCCCCTCTGTTCTTTTATGCTCTGTGTTTTGGGGATTGGGATTCTGGGGGTGCTATTGAGATGTGTACGTTTTTAAATTCAAGATTTTATTTTCAACTCCTGCCATTGTCCACTTGTCCCTTTTTGAAAACATTTATATTTAATGTAGTTAGTCTAAGTGGCAGGCCGTAGGATGAATTTCATAGGGATTTATGGTAATGGAAGATAATATATCGGCTCAACGATGGGGAATCCAAGATAAGGCGACAGTTGTCGGAGTTTGTAATGTTAGCCAGCCTGTTCCTATTGTGGACTTAATTGAAAAACTGCTGCAGCCTTGCCCAGCCCTGCTGTGGCTGCCTTCCCTGCAAAAGACACTCTAGGCATCTAGGCAAGAACCAAATGCTGCCAGACTGCTTCCAACTAACTTTGCACTTTTAAGATCTGTGACCCAGTTTGAATCCAATTTAATTAAATCTATTCACATTTACAGCTGTAAGTCACTTGAGAGTACTTATTACTCAGCAGCCTGCATCTACACACATTATCGTAGCTATCGATTGGTAGTTATCGTTTATTTATGTATTTGTTACGATTCAGTAGGACCAACTGAACAAAATCAGAATAGACAGCTTGGTATTGGTTGATTTTGGACAGCATTGCTCAGCTGTTCGTTATGAGCCCACCTAACCAAATCAAGTTGATATAATGAATTGCTGTAATACCATCCTTCCTAGCTATCCTTCACAGGAGTATTTCCACATGCAAGCACACTGTACTTTACTTATTAAACCATGATTAAAATTTGCAATGTCTATTGATGTGTTGCAGGTTGCAGATAAATCTTGCCGCAGGATGGAAAGTGTTCAGTGTGGCCTGCAGTTAAAGGATCTACATGTTTCTTTGACCACCATTCGTCAGTTGGCAGAAAAACTATAATCCATATGGACCACTGTGAACTGACGGCATCACAGAGAAAACACCTTGAGTTTAGCCATGAGTCTGAAGTCTCATTAAAGGCGTTTGTCCACTGCGTGACTATATTGGACAACTGTCGTTCTCAAATAATTAGTTAAAATAAAATCACTGTGTCACATTTTTTTCCTCCTTAGTGACAAGTAAGGTGTCCTATTTCAATAATTAACAGTCGGCGTAAACCAGCCTCCCTTGGCTCGTTGTGATGAATTTTTGAGGTAACTTGGAGAGATTCTATATCCTGGCACAGTAGTATGCAGACCACGCTAAAGTACGAACCTGGTCTATAAGTATGCAAGACATATTTGTAATACAAAACGGGATTTGGTGTATTTACATTTTGTAAATGGCAAATAGTTACAGGTGAGCAACCCTGTAAAAATGCAATTTGTCTGTGCTGTTCTGCTAGTTTTGCGTTAATCATGAAGATTTCGCCCTCTATTCTGTTGTGTAAACTGATTATGCCAAGAGACGTACAGATACGTTTTATCCTAGGGAAACCAGATCGCATCACTTAATCCCCCTAGAATCATAGGTACTCAACCACAGCAAAACAAAAATGCATATGGAAATGAACTTGTATAAGCCCTGTAGAGGATCATCTTCCCTGTTTACTTGGCATACAGCCACGGACAAAAATTAAGAGACCACAGCAATTTAAAAAAAGTATTTATATATTTTTTTTAATTATATAATAAAAAATAAATATATATATATTTATATATATATATATTTATATATATATTTATTTATTTTTTATACTTAAATTTTTTCCATGGCTGTATATTTGACATACATGGCTGTAGATAATGCCTTAACAGAATCATTTAAATGTATGTTTCATGTACGTATGTATGTTTCCGTTTCACTAGTATTACCTGACATACCCACGGGATAGATTAATGTCGCCAGCGCACATTACTTTAACCCCTATGGTAACAATATAGATATTTTTTAACTAGACCCCCCCCACACACACACACACACACACTCATAATATCCAAAATGTAATATCTTTATTCATTTTTTAAGGTTTTAAGGAGTCTTTGCTTGGATACTGAGGAAAATATGAGAGTTTGTATATAATTTGGGTTTCCATCATAGATGTTCCACTGAATTAGGCCCTGAAATATTCCCAGAAGGCTTTAGGCATATAAAATGGAGTATGCCAGTATACAACAACTCTCTAATGTCCTCACTTAGCAGCAGAAACTGCTAGACTCTCCTTTTAAGGAGACAGAAGCTGTCTTTGTAGTAGCTTATTGTTATTTTAATCACAAAGCATAAGGTAACAGAATGTCTTTTTTCATTATCGTCAACCTCAGGTAGGAGTCTGCCTGAAGCAATGCCAAAATGAAGGTGTGATGTTTATCCTATGAGGCAATTTTTCATTGTTATTAGGATGGAAGGACCAATTACTAGCTAAATCATTATGTTGCTTGTAGCTGGCACTGACCTCACTGTTTTTTGCTCATATAGTGGGTGAGGAGAAATCCGAACTTTAATTCCTCTGGCCCACATGTGGTTTACAATATCGTGAATCAGGCCAATGATAGCCGGCTTCAGTGGAAAAAGGTTAGCGACAGCTAAAAGCTCTTGGACGTGCAGCTAGCACTATATAGCATATAAAACCCATGTCAAGCCCACTATCTGACAACAAGCCAACGGAAGCCCCTTATCTGCGCCTGTGTTTTCCTATACTTACTATGTGGATTTCCCTGAGGAGAGCTTTATGTGTTGCAAGCCAGCACTGTTTCCCCATCATTTAGTTCCAAGATGATCTTAGAAAGCCCATAGAACACGCAAGTGTAGGTTTGATACCCTTTGGGCCAACTGAGGACAGCTGTGTTCAACACGGCGGGGCAATAAATACATTCTGGGCACTATACAGTATGATTGATGATATTTTATTGATCCTATATGCTAAGCTTGGTTAAACTACCTGTGGAGTAGGCTAAATAACAAGTGCCCGTTACTGACATGCAGATATGTCTGTGTGGGAAGCCTGTCTCACTAGCTCTCTCCAAAACCTGTTGTTCAGCAGATTCAGGAAAAGTCTGCATTTGCCACATCAACTGTTTGGATCGCAGTGTCTGAGTAAGTTTGGCAAGCTAAGCATCCTGCCACTGCAGCATTAGCAAACATTGGTCACCTTAAATCCAAAGAATCTGAGCAGAGCACCATGTGTGCTTATATTCCTGAGAAGATTGTACGGAGCACACTTACAGCAGGGAATGCAGGAAAATGTTAAAAATCACATAATAAACTATAGGCTACTGCAGGTCATAGTCTCTAGTACAGCATAAGCAATGGCATCACAACAACTGCAATTCAGTATGGCATATTTAATCAGTTTTTACACTCAGTGCACCAAGAGAAACGTTATAATGGTTATTAATTAATAAATATGTTTGCACTTCCCATGTACACCCAATTCTCTCTCCTTCCCATCGCTCCCTCTCTCTCTCTCTCGCTCGCTCATTCACATTCAACGGAGTAGATGAGAGGAACCTAACCAATTCGAGTCGCGGTAACACTGGAACCTTGCATAGAGGACGCAGGATTTAGGGTAGAACACCGAAAAAAAAACATGGTTGTTGTGAGAAATTTCGTGTCCTTACTGTTGCCAGCGCTTTTGCTGGCCGGCTTATCGACGCAGGTAGAAGTGAAAAGTGGAAAAGAAGGAGAAAAACCAGGAAATTTCATGGAAGATGAGCAATGGCTGTCAACCATCTCTCAGTATAGTCGTAAGATCAAACACTGGAATCGCTTCAGAGACGTGAGTCGTTTATTCATTTAAAAGCTGATTCCGTCTATTGCCAATTTTCATTACGAATTGAGTCTGTGTTTGTGCTTGATGCTTGATGCTGCTCGATGACCATCGATATACATTTCCTCAGGTAACGTGTAGCCTACACAACTGTTTTAATAAGTGATTTCGCATATGTATTATAATAACAGCGTGCATAGAAACGAGGACATAAGCTAATGTAGCCTATATCACAAGAACACCGAATCACATGCAAAATGACACAGGAGAGTCAATTTTGGGTAAAATCGATACACAGCACGTTTGTCTTATATATATTGTGCGCGTACGTGTGCCCGTGAAATGACAATATTTGTGCTAGGCTAGCATATATATTAAAAGATGCAAGCTTATTTTAATTGTATTTATTTATTTCTTAAATTTTTTACAGTATTTCCTATTTATTTGATTAACATACTTTAACTCCCCTTATACTCGTTACAAATCCCTACTTTTTCTTAAGTAGAAACTAAACATTTAAATTATATTTTAATAGTAATTTAATAGCCTATGATGAAACTATTCTTTAGTATATTAGAATAGGTATTTTTCAAAATAGCAGTTAAAATCCAGAATAAATGTAAAAGCACTCAAAGGGTATGTATAACATTTGTAAAGATTATTTTAAGTCTCTGGCCCATTCCCAAGCTCTTTGCATAACAGTCTGACCAGAGGCTCCAGCAGTGTCTGTTCACTGATCAATAACAATTGATCGTTGTTCTGTCCTTCCTACCATAAAATGTGCATTCATAGTAGCGGATCATTTAAGAGACCAATGGCTTTTGGGGCGGGACACACACACACACACACACACACACACACACACACACGACCTGCAGCATTTCCTCCAAGCCCAAAACAACTCATGTTTTTTTTACTCAGGCAGGCTCTGGGCTGTAAAAGAACAGCTTTGTTTATTCTTTTTCAGCCACAGGAGGAGCTGCGTTCACTCTCCCCTGTCATGGTTGGGAACACAAACAGAACAGGTGGAGGCGGGCCTTCGAGCGTAGGCTGTGACATTGGGTGTGGCCCTGTACCGTAGAGATGGCTGCCCAAGGGCAGAGTACATGGTGTGAAACGCATCGCTGGGTCTCTCTGAGGGGGAGTTGGTTAGCAACCGTGCTAATCCCTGCCTCCACCTTGGCAACTGGACAGTCACTTCATCATATTGCCAGGAATTAGTACTGTAAGATATCGTAATTAATAGTATATTGGACGCCTAGAATTGACTGAATTGGTGACACAGAGCAGCATAAAAATGACAAAAAGCCCTGCCTAGTGGAGGCGTTAAAGGACCCTATGTTTACATTATTAGATACTTTCTTAGATTTTTTAAAAAAAAATTTCGAAGTTACTCTTGGCAAAATTTTGTTGCGACTTTGCTGACAAATATGCATGATGTCAATGGTTATCTTGCTGTTAGCCTATATAGGCGTAGTTGTGTGGAAGCTGTAGGTAAAGGGACACACCTTGTATTGCTTTTGTGGGTGAAACCCATGTAACAATCATGTTGTTTTGGTTTGAAACTCCCAAGAGCACACGTCCCTGCCCCAACTGAGCGCCGAGTGGCTCACGATCCTCTCTACTCCTCCCTCGCGTTGTTCACTAACCCACGTTTGTGCACAGGTGTGTTTCGACCATAACATAGTGAGTTTTTAAACGTGTCGGTGTCACACCTGTGCTGCTCCCCTTGCCACGCCCACAGGCACCACATGAAGACTTCAAACAGACACAATGTGTTGCACTAGGGTAGGAAACGAGCGGCAGAAGCTGCTTTTAACCTGTGGCAGCGCTCGCGTAATATTATCGTCTCACACGCACACGGGAGTGGCACCTGAAAAGCTAGGTGTTTGTTTGTGTTCGCCAGCTGTCTTGGCAGACAGGTGGCGTGCGGAGAACCCAAAACATACAGTACGCCAACCCGACAAAGTGGCACCAGAAATCGCTGTGCAGCCTTCGCGAGCATGCCGTTGCCAGTTTGATTAATCTAAGCAGTAGTTAAATAGGAGCCGTGCATGTACTATTATCCAACGAAATAATGAGGCGATACGGAAAGGGAGAACAGCAGCTGCCGAAGCAGGAGGTGTCGGTATAATCCACAGCAGGTTACACAGGGTTATACAACCTCATTATGACTGGCATTACTGTTGAGGCTGTCATCAGCACTTAATGCAAATATCAAGACATCACATGGAGTTCGCCACGTTCACAGCTTAGGAAAGGGGAATACACACTAATGTACACAAATGTACACAAACCCACACTATGTTTTCAGCGATATAGCAGGCCAGTCACAACTGTTAATTTGGTAAGAAATAAGCTTGGTTCTTGTGCCAGTGAATGAATCCACTAATTAGTTAAACTAAACAGGCTTTATGCCTCCCTCTTGCCAGAAGAGATGTTTCTGTTTTCGTTGACGCTTTACTTTGATGGAGCCATGGGTCTGCCTAGCTAGCCAGAACTAAGACCATTGTTGAGACGGACTTTGCTGTTCATTCTCGGCCAAATTCTCTCTCTTTCTTCCCCTCGGCGGTGCAAAGAAGGAGCTCATTAAGGGCAGCACAGCCTTTCAAGCAACCACAGAGGAATGCTAAGGTTTGCACCTGCGATACTGCCAGCTACATTTTTAATGAGGGAAAAAGCTACATCCTTTCCCGTCAAATGGCTGATGAGTTCCTTTGGTTAATATGATTTTAGGACCAGACGAAGCAAAGTTGGAAGTGATGAGAGCTCTTTATAGTTGAGTTATATTCATTCAGGACAGTTATGAAAGCTTAATAAAGAATTTGAGAACGATCGCGAACGATTTGACATTATTTAGTTTTAACTGGTAAAATCCACATTCCTAAAAATCTAAGAAAGACTTCTTTAGTTAAGAACAATAGAACCACAAAAAAACAGTGTTACTCCATATTCATTGTGTGAAAATGTTTTTATTTTGTGAACAATTAAAAAAAAAAAAAACTATAACAAATCATTTTGGAAGATTTAGGACGGAGCCTATTATAAAAAAAAAAAAGTAGGGAAATTTGTCCTAGAATTATCCCCGTCTGACCAGGATGCTGGATTACTTTAAAGATGCACTCCTCGATTGCGTTATACTGTCCCCAGAGCCCCAAATGTCCACACAAAGGGCTTGGGACTGTGGCAGGAAGGGGTAGAGAACAGTGTGGTCCTAGGGAGTGCTGTAGGGGGAGCTGTAGAGAGGATTGTCAGCCACTCAGGTGTGGGAGGGGCTTGCGCTCGCTGGGTTTTAAACCAAAACAACAGCCCTTTTCTAACGCTGCTTTCAACCACAAGGGCTATTCCGGACACAGAGTGATGACATTGAGCGTACTTACTTAGTTCCAAGCCAAGCTACCCACTGTGGGTTTTTCTGCTCCTGTCATTGGCCTCAACCATTCATTATCATCATCATCATTGGGGTATGAAAAATAAGCAGGATAGGACTTTATGCATTTGTACATAATGTAATTTTTGAAAAGCCAGTTTCCAGTTTTTTCACAAGTGTTAATTCGAAGTGGTGGAATATAAAGAAAAAAAAAATGAATGAGCTTATAGCTCTCTCTATTTTTCACAATTGAAATCTTAGCTTTCAAAGCAACCATCTGTGGAATTGTGCACGTCGCACGCTAATGAGATCAGAATGGGAGTTTGGGTAGACAGCCATGTTGCCCTCGATCAGCTCCACATAGCATCTTCTTCCAACCCCGTGAATACTATCACCTGGAGGGGAGCATCAAAGGGATTTGTCGGCATGTGTGTTTGGGCCTTTCTAGATGCCTTTCACGGATGGAGTGGAAGAAAAGAAGGAAATAGAATAAAGGCGTTGGTTCTGGCAATGCTGGCATCCCAACAACAAGCGTGGGTGACTCCTAATTGAGAAGGAGAGGCTCTTTTATGCCCCTGGAAAGAGCGCTGTCTGCTAGATAGCAATTTATGCTGTGTAGAAAGCAACCGAATCCGTTGAGAGCACAACGCCTGCCTCAAACAAGGGGGAAAGCTTATTATAACCTCATGCAAACCCTCCAGAGATGGATTACACTCGTTTCCAGATATCTGCCTTGCTTTTGACATGGACTCATTTAGCAGTTCATTGATAAAACAATACTGTATACTGCATTTAGTAACGACAATTTGTGATCTTACTTCACCGATACAGACACATCGACGAACCTACGGCTTAGACCGACAACCGCAATAGCTCAAATTACTTCTCCTCAGCACTCTGCTTCTCCGCGAGCGGCTGAAATGTCAGCCTGAATAATTAGCTGCTCCAAGTTTCTTCTTCTGGCTTCATTGTTCATGCATTATTTATTGTTACATCTGCCTGAAAGATGTCTGCATACTGTTGAATCTCCTCCACGCCTTTTCCTGCAGGCAGCTTGAGAAAATGCGGCAAGTGTTTGTCGGCATAAGGTTCGGTCTGGTGGCACATCTGAGCCTGTAATTGATAACTCACTAGCCAGGTGGACACACATTGACCCTAAATCCGCACCTGATTTGACTTTGTAAAGGTTATTAATGAGCCTAACTGATATTGGTTTGTACTGTTCACTGAGGAAACTTCTGAAATTACTGACAAAATGTAAATGCCACCAAAAGACAAGTATTTATCTTTATGGAGTGATTTTTGTTATCACACAAAACATAAAGGTAAAATCTCATAGCACGCGTCACTGGGTGAACACTACAGAACAAATTACACCCAGTGAAACAATTTTCCATCTGCATTCTAAACTGGTTGAATTGTGACAGCATCTCCTACGTAGGAGTTTAACAAAGCTGTTGCAAAGAGTAAACTGCGTATGCTAACCAACTTGGATTACACTGAAGCTTGCTGTCCAACAGTTTTACACACTACGACAATGTAGACATCCCCATAGAGGCTGTTATACACACCAGATCTGTGTAAGCACCAAGTGTCACATCGAGTAGAGTTTTGTTTTGCTATGGCTCGGTTGTGCTACTCTCCTCCTTTGTTCAGACAAGGACACTTTATCTCCTGTTTCTACAGCAATGGGTGTTATAATACAAGGTGCTCGAGTTCAAATTGACGATGAATTATTTGCTCGGGGCCTCAGATGAATCAATCTAAGACACAGCAGGGCAAATGCCAACATAAACTTGTAGGACATGCTCTTGCCCAAGGAATATTGTCCTTTTACCCTTTTCCTGTATGTTTAAATGTGGTAGTGGCGGTGCTACCACGCTGTCCTGCAGCCAAGCGCTATACGTAGAGCTAGTGAGCTGCTTTCAACCCACCTTACAATATCCACTGTCAGCGCAAGTGGAGGTGTCAAGGACGTGCTACAAAGGGGACCCTGTCAGTTTACATACCCTATTTAGTTTGGTATATGTATGGTGGATACAGCTGTCAGTGTTTTTCTATAGCTTTTTGTTTCGTGTGTGCCCGTGTGTGTGTGTGTGTGTGAGAGAGAGAGTGCACGCAAGAGAGAGAAAGCATGTTAATTTGCCAAGTTGACAGGGTAATAGATGCACAGTACAAAGTAATACGGAAATGACCTTAATCAAGCAAATCTTATAGCAAGAAAATGGCGCCGAGCTAAGGAGCTAATAGCCGTTTCCTTTTTGTCAGTTTAAAGAGCCCAGTGCAATCTCACTTATGCCTGATGTAGTTCATCCTAAAGCCCTAATGTGACATCCCAGTGGGGCTCCTGGTTTCACTAATGCCCATGCACCGATGCAGGAGATTAGCATTTTCGAGAGCCACAACAATGTCAGAGAGAGGGATTAAATGTAATCAGCCAGCTAGCATATTTAATATAGCCATCTTCACAAGCTCTCTCATGGAACGGTGGTCTCCAACCGAGGTTGGTTATTGTGAATTTCTTAACTCCTAACCTCACCATATGTTAGGCTTGCCATGTCAGCCTAATTCATTTAGACAGTTTGAATTGCACTGAAAAACTGTATACTTAAATGAAATGCAAAAATAGATGGTACCAGAATGATTCCATTATTGTAGTTTGAACCGATATTTATTCATGGTTTCCCAGGAATATATCTGTAATGTATTGGCTCTAAAAGCAAAAAGGGTGAGGGTATGACTCTTTCATCACGCCACACAGATTTTCAGATCCGATACGCAATCCGACGCAATCAGGTACGCAATAAACAATCTTTAGCTGTTTTAACTAGGATTTACGAGAATTGAAGTGAAAACCTGAAAATGTTTCTTGCAAAGTTGTAGACTTCATTGAACTTAATTTTCTGCAACTAACTTCAGTAATGATTTCACTTACTGTAGCTCCACGATATCACAAAATTGAGGAGCGTACCTTTTAAATATGGCAATGTTTCAAAGACTGATTTGTGCGTGTGTGTGCGCACAGAAATGTCAATATACCTAGCTAATCCTAAGTGAAAAAATATTATATAGCACCACTGTGCCAGGTAGCGTTGTTCTTTTTGTAGCTGCATGGCTCAGTCTCTCTTTATTTTGCCTTGTTTCTCTGCTAATATTGCAGAAGCAGTGTTCCTTGGCACTGTAAAAAGCGGGCCTGCATAAGCTTGGCGCTCCCAGGGGCTTCTCTGTGGAGCTCAACCTGGAGCCTCACCTCTTTCTCCTTCCATATCTTTGTTTTGCAGATGGGGTGTGTATGGGGAGGTTGTGTGGTGGGCGGGGGCGGGGCTGTAGATGAGATGTTGCACAGACTATGCCGTTCTGGGGTTCTGCTTGGTTCAGCAGCTGAGCACAACAGAATCCATTTTTCTGCGTCCCTGCATTCTCTCCCAATTACTTCATCTCGCGGAGCATGCAGCGTTCTATTCTACGCACCTTTCCGAGGCTCCTCGCTAATAGTAGGCCCCCTGCTGCAGGGCCTAGGGTGAGCTCAGAGGTAAACTCCATGATGCAATTTTATGAAAAAATATAATTACCGATAGAAAGAAGGAGTGGCTGTAGTCTTGACATTCTCTACCTCTGTTTAAGGCTTAAGACAGCCCCCCCCGCAACGCTACAGTGAAGCATGTCATGGATGATGCCTGCAGCTTTGGAATTGTATTCTCAACCGGTACGAGCTCCTCCCAGCCAATCAGCCCGTGATCTTGCCGTTAGTTAACTCATTTGCAGTCTGAGAGAACTCCCCCGAAAACTCCCCAGATCAACCAGATTAGGTAAACACAACGCAAACAAAAACGTTTGTGGTTGGCGAAGAACAAAACGGAGTTCCCCGCGCTGTGCGGATAGCTGCGGATGTGCGCGACACACCGTTCGTGCTGCATTGCAGGCAGGCGCCTTACCTTGTGAAACAACATGAGTCCTATAGCCCACAGGCCTCGCTGCACACTCCCACTCAGATGATCAATTTGATCCGGCATCATGTTGCTTGGCTGCGCCTTAATCCCATAATTCCCCTGTGCTGTCTGCAATTGAGACAGCGTAATATTCCCACCCCCACCTCCCCTTCGGAACATAATCACTCATTCTTTTCATGCTTGTTGCGTATATACAGCGGACAATCATCCTAAACACGTTGTAATCCAATCACAACACATGTCTTCTTATATCATGGCAGATATGGCTGGATAATGAGGGGTCCGTCACACTTCACTGAGCGTCCCCTTCAGGACGGGTTCTCCATGTGGCCGTAGCAAACTTGATATACTGTGGCGGATAAAAAACAACGCAAAAATAAAGAGAAATGAAAAGTACTCCTCAGTTTCTACTGTATAAAATCAGGTTTCGTGTTCAAGCCTGCTTCACAGTGCGGAAGTGGGTAGCCCTGAGCTGACGGATATAGAGCTCCGTTTTGAAACACTCTAATGCATTTCTAAGTGGCTGAAGCCCCAGTGGGTGCGCGCCATTAGCGCCTTCTGCCCCGTCAGCCTCGGCCCCCATTTCTAACTTGCTCATATTCAAAAACGGCGGGGTGCAAACACAAGGAAATAGTTCAAGACATTACCCTCCGCCATTCTCGGCCTCAGCATGCAGAATTGGGGCTCCATAATGGCACAGCAATGACAAGACGCCCCCCCCCCCCCCAACTGCTCATTGGTAACTACAGGGCGCTGGAGAGGAGTTTGGCAAGCTGTTTACACCCCAGATAACCACTGTTTGTGTGCCCTTCAGCAGCCAAGGTGAACTCCAGTAAGCGGGAAAAGCTAGCTAATTCATCTACATTAAGTCCATTAGGTCATTTAAATTTTTTTAGCGGACGCTTTTATCCAAAGCGACTTACAATTACATGGTGCTATTACATGGAGCAGGTAGGGGTTAAGCATTTTGCTCAAGGATGCTTACAGGTAGGCCAACTCTGGGGCTCGAACCTACAACCTTCCGGCTGGCAGTCCAACACCTAGACCACTAGGCTATCCTGCTTAATCAGGGGCTCCTAAGGCATTGTGGGATAAGTTCACAATTCTCTGTCAGTCAGGAGGGAGAGGGGCGCTTCGGTTATCTGTTTGGATGATATGGCTTATAAGCGATCTTCCCAACGCGGTCTCTCCGGCAGGTCCGCTTTCACGAGAGACACGGCCGTGGACCTTCAGACGGCGCTCATCAAATCTCTGCCAGCGACTGTGTGAAGCAGAATAAATTACAAATAGATAGGAGATAGGAGATAAGACGCTCACCGTTTCCACTGCTCATACTCCGGCGTTTTTAAAGTGATATCTTTCCGGCAAATATTATTTAGGAGAATATCAATGCGGGATGTAGCAGTTACTTCTCTGGAGGACAGCCGTTTAGTCTAGGATACATAGCCTTTTGCTGTGTACCTGTATTCTCAGAAGAATCTCTTGACTTCATTTCAACCCGTGCTCCCGGGTTTTTACCCAACACATAAATCTGGACATGACAGAAATATAGGGGTGGAACCACAGTGACTTTGCGAGGGGGTGCACAAATAATGTACAGGATATTTTGGATAAAAGCACGCTCGTGTGAGTACCGGAGCGTGAGGGGGAGGGCGGGGGGGGTATTAGTTGCAGAGCGATGGGGTGTGACTGTGTCCTTTATAGAAGCCGGGCTGCACCGAACCCGTCACATTACAGGGATGGATGGGGCCGCGCCAAGCGGAGGGTTGTTTGTGCGCTCTGGATAGATCATCGCAGCGAGGCGAGATGCAAATTTCCGCCGTGACATTTCTGTTACTCTGTGGGAAGTTCTCCAGCGCGCCGGAGCTGGAGGTCAACTCTCCTGCCCGGTGTTTTCTGTCGTTTTGAGTTTAAATGAGGTCTAGAAGGTCTCGGGCGCGTTTGCGTGTGGATTGTACCTGACCTCTCTGTGACTCTAAGCAGAGCATGTAGCATAAACACACCAAGCACGACCACTTTCGTGCACGATTATTCCTCCATGATTAAGCTCCAGTAAAATACTTAGCTTTAGTCATCACAGAAGGCCATGTACCGTTGACAAACCCCAAAGTACTTGGTGTCAGAGGGGAAAGACGTGTGTGTGTGTGTGTGTGTGTGTGTGTGTGTCACAAGCAGATAGGAGCTGGTGAAGGTGAGATAGACGTTAACTGGAAGGAGCTCAGTCAGACTTGCGGCCAAACACTGTCAGGCTAATCCCACCGAGCATTCCTCGAGGAGCAAGGCGCAGCATCTGGCGAGTCAGGCTCCATTAGCCTCCCAGCTCTGTTTTACACCAGCTGCATTACAGAGTTGTTGACAAATGGCAGAGGAGGTGGTGTCCATGATATGAATCACACAGCTCAGGGGACAACCCTCCGCACCCTCCACCGCGGGGGGGGGGGGGGGGGGGGGGGGGGGGGGGGGGGGGGGGGGGGGGGGGGGGGGGGGGGGGGGGGGGGGGG
>JAOEHI010051743.1:0-13020 GCA_025447815.1 Percopsis transmontana | reverse complement strand
CAAATCCCAAACAGGGTGGCCAGCCTTTTTCTTTATCGGGTAGTTTAAAACACACAGAGCATGTTTGTGAGTGTGTGGGGGAAACAAACCACAAGTTTATATTATTTATTTATATTATAAGTTTATAATATATATGTATATAATATATATGTATTTCAGGACATATCAGGAGTATGGGCAGTTGTGGTAAAAAAGAAGCATTCAATGTGTTAATACTCTTTAGCTCCCCCTGTTGGTATGTTAATGTAAGACAACGCTCACTCTACCACAACTACTAAGCCTAATCAACTACAATTTGAATACCTAAAGTAACAATTAATGGCAAACCAAGTGGCACGCCCTCTTGTTCTGCAGATGCTCTGGCACTCTACAAACAGGGAGGTCCTTCTCTCGGAGTGACAGGCGCTTATCCTCTGACTCTAACAAAGCGTCAAGCGGAGAGGTGTCTCCCTATGACAACAACTCCCCTGTGCTATCGGGCCACCTTCTCTCTCAGTACCAGGGTGGCAGTAGCCCACTTCCAGACAGCCTCTTCAGGCCCTCTGAAGACTACAAAGCCAGTAGCTTCTCTAAAGATGGGCCTAAACCATACAGCGGTGAGCGTAAAACCTATTTTAGCAGGCTCATTGCCATCAATTCATATGCTACAGTGATAGATGTATTACATTCAACCAATACATGTTGTTCCTTGTACTGTTTCTCTTCCTTAGAAGCCCCAGATGAGCATTTTTGGGGAGGCTGGGATGCACTTCTCAGCAACACGTTGATGGGCCTTCAGATCACCGGTAACACTGACATGTAATGTTATTGTTCCATGTTAGGACATGAATGAATGCCCCAATATAAACGAATGGTCTCGCTCAGGTTCCCATGGGGACACGTCGGAATGCGAGTCCTGCGGATCCTCGGAGGGGCTCGACAGTTGCCAAGGCAACAGAAAGCAGCCCGTTCGACTGTCGCAGAGCTCATTGGGCGTCGTGGCGCTCAGGCCACACCTCCCTGTGACGCGCTGCAGCAGCGGTCCCCACGACCAGAGAGGACAGAGGCAGCCGTTGCCATCGCCGCCCCAGACACTCCACAGCCAATCAGGAGCCATCAGCTCGGAGGACTTGGCGGGAAGGACGGCACACCCTGGCGCCGCTTCTTCTCCGCTCAAGGGCGGGCCGGACGGCTTGTCTGCCCTTCTTGGAGACCCCCGTATCTCTCACTCCACCCCATCCCTCTTCACGTACCGGCCTGGCGATCCCTGTGCCCAAGCCCCGCAGCGGGCCCCAAAGAGTGGCTGCCCCGACCCCCAGCCCGCATGCCCCGCCACTGTCCGTCCCCCCGAGGCTCGGGAGGCCAAATGGCACATCTGGCAGCTTCTGGCAACAGAGAATGCAGACTCCCTCCCAGAAACCCTGGTGTGACGTGTGCAGACCGGCCCTGTTGCAACGCACTGCTACCGTCTGTCTGGCATTCACATTGGTGAATAATGTACTGCTTTTTATCGATGGGAATGATGGATGCCCGGCTGTCTCCAGGGTAACAGCAATCCTTTAATGATGACGTATTGTTGTCATAAATGTACTGAGTTGGTTATCCGTGTAGAATAATTCATTTCGTAATAACAGTATTATGTAATTTTATATATAGTATTTTTATACTAAATATGTTATGTTATTGGTTATAGAGAAATCTATGTGTTGGTACAATCTATATATTTTTGCTTGCAGCACATTAAACTAGCCATGAAGGTTATGGATGTATGATTTCAAACCATTTCTTGTGAATGTTCCCTCTTGAATGTAATGTAAATTTGATGAAAAATCATGATATTATAATATACTGATACTTATCTACTCTCACGGTGATCTTTTGTATTGCACTAATCTTGATACTCCACTTTAGCACCCCTTTTGTGACATGGTAATTTTTCAGACAACAAAGACTGGAAGATACATTTTCATTTGCTAGTCATTACCAAACGAGCAACTGTATGTCATGCTGAATTAAAACAAGGTGACAAGGGACTGTTTCATTGTAACACTCATTTTCTGCTTGAATGCCCCTAAATTGTTTTGTGTTTGCGATGCGAGGAATAATGGTACAGCAAGACTGTTTATTCTGCCAACATACTGTAGATAACTTGTTTTCCCAATGCGACGTGAATTAATCGCAAACAATTATTAGTGCTGTCAGTGTGTCTATTTCAGCTAAACATCTCATTCAACCAGCATTTCATGCTGTGATAAAATTGTCTCCTGTAGTGTAGTCACACCAGCATTGCAAAAGGCTTATTTTTATATAAACTGCATAGCAATTTTAGTACATTTCTAATTTGTATAAGATTCATCCCCTCACTATTTTTGTTCTTGTTCTTGTCAGGCAGACTAATAGTTAATCACTATAGCTTTCAATCAGGCCCACTGAATTTAGTTACTTGCCTTACTTACTATTTGCCTGTTACTTACTAAGAGGAATTGCTTGTGTTGTTGGTCAGTCAGTGCCCAGCACAGTTGCAACACTCTTGCAACGCTTTTGAATGTACTTTATTTGCAAAGAGAAATGCAGTTAAGATGCATTAAGCGTATAACCTGATACGGTTTTAAAAAATAAAATAAACATGAGCCACAGAATAACACATGATGTAATACTGGTGTAATTTTGGGTTAAAGCATTCCCTGAAATGGTTGGGAGAAATTAGTCAGTTCCCGGTGTGTAGAGAACTCTACCCCCAAGAATATCATCAGTTATCCAAACAGAACATGCTAAGTATGAGTTTAGTATAGCCTATCAATGCTTATCAATGTTGTATGTATTAAACCGAGTTCCAAATTTAAACAAACATGTCAAATGAACAATCGTAATCATCTCTACCACACATATATCACTTTATAGGTTCTGAATTTCTGAACCTAATGTTCTGAACAAACATTTCCGTTTATTTTTTGTTTAATGTATCAATAGTATAGTTTAAATCGTTTTAAATATTGCAATATTGTTTGTAGTGTTGCAGAAACAATTACATTGACTGACCATGAGAGGGCAGCATAAGCTAAGGAAAGGCCGCCTGATTCTGTCAGGAGGACTTGGTGCCAAACAGCAGTTTTGTTGAATTGAGCCGTTATGTTGTAGAGTAGCCTATTGTGGAGTCGACCTTGATAAAGCATTTCATATTAAATAATAGTACAAAGTCATTACTATAATGGATAACTATAATAGCTGTTTTTAATAGGCAACTGTCGGGCTGGTACAGTGTTGTGCTCTTGGGTGAACCACCAAAGTACCTGTGTGCTAATGTGAAGATACAGTAAACAGAGCTATAAAAGCTAACTGTAACCTGTTACAGACTTTACATTTAAAAGTATAAATTATTGTTCTCTTCATATATAAGTTTAATAGAAGTGTCTCAGTGAGTTTTGTAGGGTACTGTACTGTAAGCGTTGTTTAAGGTTATAGTGTTGCTGATTTGTATTTTCAAGCAAGAAATAAATAACCCGGTAGTTATAAGCTTTTGAATGAAACCCTGTTAATAATTAGGTCATTTAGCAGAAGCTTTCATCCAAAGCTACTCACAATTACATGGTGCTATTACATGAACCAGATAGGGGGTAGGCATCTAGCTCAAGAATGCTTAGAAGTAGGCCAAATCTGGGGCTCGAACCCACGACCTTCTGGCTGGGAGTCCCAACACCTAGACCACTAGACTATCCTACCCTAACCATGACTCCCTTTGTTAGGTGTGGCCGGGGGATTTCCTCAGCACTGAGAAATGTGGTTAAAACTTTGTGGGCCATATCGGCTCCTTGACTGTGTGGGCCGAGCCGCTGGTCGCTCGCCACCAAACAGTCCCAGCCTGACTAGACACAGGATGTCTGGATGTGTTTTACAGAGAATCTGGCCAGAGTCACTGCTGTTTACCTCGCTTTTCCATCTGCACCACAGAATGGAGAAGGCCGACTTCACACATGCACGTACGCGCACACACACATTCCTATTGAACTTTCTAACCACTAACAGGCAATGCGGAGGAGAAAACAGCCTCAAGAAAACTCATTCCCCACACAGCTCCTGAGAGTGGCCACAAACAATCAACTTCAAATGTTCTGATTACACATGTTATCTGTGCAGCACTGAAGGATGTAAGTTGATCCTTTGGCGGAGAGAGTACCATCCGCGATTCTGTTCTCTGGCATCAGCAGCAGCTGGGCAGAGGACAGAGGAAGGTCATGACCCAAAAAATGAGGTTGGATGTCCAGAGAACACAGACCCCTAGTTTTTCCTCAATGAGCTCAAGGTTGGAAGTGAAGTGCTGGTCTCTCCAGAGCCAGGGTTGAACTCTGTGGAGCTCATTAAGTCTTTTTGTTAGCTCGTAACAAAGGTTGCGCTTTCTCTCTTTTTTTAAATCATTGGCTGCATTAACATCTGCTGTGGATGCTTTTTATATGTCTTTTAGAGTTTTAGATTCAGTGAGTTTAATTTGATGAAGCCAGTGTATCTGGCAAAGCGCCCTTAAGCCTATTTCATTTTCAGATATAATAGATTTAACACCAAAAAAAGCTCCCTTATCTTATCTTATGTTATCCATAGTCGAGGTAATGGGCTTCAAGGAAAGAAATGATTAGGAATTAAACTAAGCCTCTTAAGAAAGACGAAAAAATATGAACCATCATACTGCATGCCACAAAGTTTAAGTAATCAAAGGAAAACATTACAAGCAAATATTTGTCTTTGCATGGATCCTAAGAGGGAAACCAGGACCATGCAATGAGGATACCAGATAACATGCTTTCAGCAGCATCGGATCAGTGTGTTGTGATGTTTTGTGTGAGCATGAAGGCATGTGAGCCAACACAGCTGTCCTCGATATACTACATCTATATTGACAGCTCTGTCTTTCTCCAGCTGAAACTGCCCTTGGGTCCATACATGTGATGCAAAATACTGCTGGGACAAGAGATCACTTTGGGTCAGCACCAATATGTCCATGTTTCTGGCAACTGACCTGGCAAATGATTAGTTGTTGATGAGAATTGTGTCAGCAGTGTGTGCTGCCTTCCCACTCCCGTAACAATCAGCGAATTTTAAAGCAGAACAGTCTCATTCCTCCCACCACCATCAGATATTTCACAGTGCCCAGATGTTTTTTCCAGAGCAGCTTGTTAAAATACAACTTAGAAAAGACAATGGTTTCCAAAGCTTTTTAAAAAGTGCCACAAACACGTCATTTTTTTTGGATATTTTAGAAATGTCTATAACTTTGGTATGTCCTGTGGTGTTGTGGTAATGCATTCAAGTTTAAACATGCCCACACACTGTATATGAGTATGAAGTAGTCTTACTATACTGTGCATAAATTGGCAGCCAGAATACTCTGAAGCAAGGCAAGACCTCTTTCAACAGGGCAGGCTGCATTCCTTGTGCACCTGAATACTGCATTTGACCTGAACACTTTCACGCATTGAAGTGGTTTATTCACCATTTGTGAGAGGTGACTGACAGCATTTACACAAGACAACCTATTGTATGCATGCTAGTTAATATTCCATGCCATTCCCCCATTTGAAGGTTACATTGATCAGAGGAGAAATGCGCAGCCAAAGCAGGAGACACATCGCACTAAATCTTGTTCTGAACATATAATCATGCCTTTTATGCATCAAAGAACGTGCAAACAGGCAATAATTAAGCAGATGACGTGTCTAGGTAATAACAAGCCATTTTATTTTTATTAGAGAACTTAAAATTGGTGGAAATATCTTTAGGGTTATGCTAGCTAATGCAAGGTCTAGCGGGAAAGTGTGGCAACGCTTTTTGACGCTATTTCACAGCCTGACATACTTACATGCTGATGTGCTCGTGTAAGCTATGAGCCTTGATATGAGCTCACAATTCCAAGGAAGGATTAGTCCGTTTTCGGCCACGCTCAGAGGACGAACTCTCATTATCGTGAGAAAATCCAATCCAATTAATAGCAATGTCTTTTGCTGCCTGCTGTTGTGGACGCTGAAGCCCAAGCCTAATTTTTCTTTGCCCAGTCTCTGCGTTGGTAACCCGATGGAGCAGCCCAGGGCCATGTGGAAGCGAAACCATCCATCCCTATTAACAGGCACTGACTTTTAATATATTGCAAGCAGATTGCCCCCCGACACAGACACATTTTATCCAGCTGCTTTTTTGGGTGGGTTTAGCCTACACAGTAGACTAACTGTAGGCACACAAGAAAGGTAAATATCCACTACTGTGGGACTTAAAGGTGCACTCCTTGATTGTGGCATGGCGCCTCAGGTTTCCTCCCGAGCTCACGGTTTATGTTTTTAAAACAAACTCCACAAAACAGAAAGAGCCTATAAGTGATGTAGGGGGTGGGGTCATAATGCTGGTGTCAACTACAAGTGTATACCATAAGCTTTTAACATAAGCGTATACAACCAAATCAATGAGTGCATTGTGCAAGGCCAATGTATTTATTTTTATTTTTTCAAGTTAATGCCAGCTCCCCTGGGGTTAAATATTCCTCTCAGCTCTGTGCTCCTGTGTGAACCTGTAGAGCAGATGGGATCCAGAGAGTGTCAATGAGGTATGTGTTTGTGCACACCCATCTCAGGGGGGGGGGGAGTACACAGGCATACAGAATACCTTCACTTTGCTGTCTCCAATTTTTTTCCCCCGGGAAAACATCGGCTGCCCTGCAAATCACATCCAGCCCAACGCAAGCCCATCACCAGGGAGAGAGACTCACCACCGCAGCCATGGGGAAGCAGGTAAGTCACAGATGGGAGGTGGGGGGCAAAATCATCTGACTTTGTGCCACTGTGCTGGGTCAGTTTAATTGGCACTAGAGCTTAACTTTCATCTCTCAAACACAAAGAGGGCATGCAAATCAGCAGTGAGCCTGCACAGCTGAATGTGGTTCAGCTGTGCAGGCTCACTTTACAACCTTAGAGGCACTATAACGCTTTTGTTTTAAGTTAGATGATTGTCAATGACATTAATCCTCCTAGTTAAAACCAGGCCTAAAGCCTGATTTTCAGCTTTCACTTTATCGTCAGACTCTGCATTCTTTGTTCACAGCAATGCATTGTAACGAATGCATTCATGACTCACACATCTAAATGAAAGTTCACAAGTTTACAATATGAAACTACATGCAAAAGAACAATGCAGTGAATTGTCTGTGTAATAAAAGAAGATAAACAGGGATTTTGTTTTTTAACTTACTTTAAAACACGAGTTGAATCTTGTAAGTGCATCATCTCAAGTCCAGTGAAATTCTGTTCAGATATCAATGATCAAAAAATGTGTTTTTGGAAATATTTAACTATCAAAAGTTCAATGCACATTTTTGCGTGCACAGGAGGAAATTTGTTTTGATAGCTTTAATGACGGAGGTTTTCCGTTTCGTGTATTTTAGCGAAAAAGGTTATAATTTTCTACAAGCTCCATTGGTTTTCTCCTAACTTCTGCTTTAGTGGGAATTGAATCAATGCCATGTTATTCTAAGCACAGAACATGTGTTTGTGCCAGACGACTAAGGAGGTAAAACCCTGGTGAATTCATTTTGGTTTTCGGCTCTTTTCCTTGCTCAGCAAGCGTCTGGCTGCTCCCTTGGATCAGTTTTAGGATACTTGTACGTTCTATCTGCATAAATCCTTTGTGCCCCTAGTATATTCAATGCCATAACACATTCTTTTAGGAAGGGAAGGTATTTCTTATGAATTTTATTATTATTCTTTTGAATGCTGTGGAGGTCTGGGGATTTTTTTTGTATTTGAATAAGAGTGTGAATCATGCATTTGCCTCAAGGACCCACCTTACAGTACAGAGCTCGGGTTCTTTTGTGCCCTCTGCTTAATGATAAACAACCACAGTGCTAACCCATCAGCTGCTGGGAGGTCTCTGGGCCTGGTTGCTGTGTGACAGGGCAAGTCAGAGAGCTGTGTATTTGTATGTGTGTTTGTATGAGTCACCCGTCACATTGTGTTGTTGAATATTCATCTTTTCTTGGAGGTACCCACGCTATAAGTATGTTACCTTGGGGACACCATTCTGTGTAAAGGAAACTGTCTAATCCATTTAAAACTCTTGAGAACCTCCTTCAGAAGCAGAAGTTGGAGGAATGTGGTCCGCACTGCCTTCAAGGAATGTCTGGTTGACATTGAGATGAAGTGAGAGTGAGGATATTGTGCAGGGATACATTGAGCGAGTGGAATGAGGCTTAAGGCAAAGTCCGAAAACGAAACGTCTCGAGGGCCCTTCGAGTTATTCAAATGTATGCACCGTGGTAAACAGCCCTGCTTTGACTCCTTACAAGTCTGTCTACCGGTTCACTTTGTTAATGGTAGAACCATAGCTGAGCAGATACTGCTGTGATAAGGTGCGGCAGCCTGATCGCAGCCAACCCAGACTTTAACAGCTGGGCTCCAGCCTTGGGCAATCTCCATGGACACGAGAACATGGCAAACCACAACAGATGTTCACACGCACCCCCAGCAAGCTTTCATTCATGCAGTGTCTTAGTGACAACGTGGCAGGTACAATTGAGAATAACGCATAGCTCCTTCTATGTTGGAAGTTGTAGTGTCTTTAAATCCTTTTAGTCCTGAAGAAGTGTATGGATGGAGGTGTGGCATTGGCAGAGGGGCTTACACCCTCTGATAAGGAAATAGCAGATTTATGGAGGCGAGATTCTTGATAAAGACATAAAACGTGTATTCTAAGAGACCCAGCGAATCCCTTAGAAGCTGGAAGCAATTAAAGGCTTCTCCAAGCAGTAAAGAATGTGGCAGGCTCTAGCCACAGCTTTTCAAAAGAGGGATACATTTTTCAGGAAAAAATAAAAGCCAAGCCTTTCAGGCTACAGACTGTGGTAGGAACTAAACATAACACATGACCTTATTTTCCCGAAAACTCCTTCACTCATTCAAATTCAAACCAGAAAAAACTGTAATGCAGTTATTTTATTGTGTAACTTCTGTCCACAAAGAGTAACGTTCTGTCTTGACAGATGATTTATAGAAGTTTAACTTTGCTTTTTATTTTATTTACAAGCATGACATTTAGACGTCATTCTGACCTTTAGTCATAATACGTTTTTATTCCCAGCCTGCTTGATGTTAATCTGTCTAAAAGTAGCCTTTGAAGGAAGATTATAAACCTCCCCACTGCTTACTTTGCCCACCTAACATTCAATAAAAGACACTTTTATTCTATGTTTAATGTTTAAAAGCGGTCGACCTGAAATCAGTTTGCGCTTACTGTCATATCGGGAAGACCGCCTTCCCATACTCATCGAAATCCCCAGCCAACCTTCTTTTTAAATACCACCGTGTAACATTCTGTTTGTAAGTTTAGCATTTGAAAACATTTCTGCTGACGGTTCGTTACAGTGTGAGTGGAGAGCAACACTGGCATCTGATACTGTGTTGCTGGCATAGCCGTGGCCGCAGGACCAACAATGCTGCTGTATGATCAGTGGAAAGGAATCATTTCCAGGTCAATACCTACAGCCCTTTATATTATATGAGCTAATCATAAAGCACGCTAGTGGATGTGGCTATATAGGCTTGTGTGGTGTTGCGAAGTGTAGGCCTACGTGTTCTGTTAATTTACTGTACAAATTAGACACCCTTTATAAAAAAATGCTCTGAAATATTACTTTACGTCTAAGCAATCTTTTTATCAGCAGTTAAATGCATTTTGGTTAATTACCTTGTGTGTCTTATGTGCTTGTTGGCGTTTTTATCTGTCTGAGTGATGTTGAGGGTTTGCCTTAGGGGAGATTACCATTCTGATGGCAAAGTAATTAAAATCTTGAACCTCTGCCATTGTTAGTGTAGTCACACATCTTAAATTATTTCATTATTCAACCGCCCAGTTTGCACTGGCAAAATGAAGAGAAACAGGAAAACAGTGTTTGCACTGTCTGTATCTGTGTTTAACAAGAGGTTTGTTGTCACAGTGTATTCTGAGTGGGCTGGTTTAATGAATAGTTAGTCAACAGCAACCTACAGTGGACATACACCAATGGCGATATAATGGTGAAGCTATCAGAACATCTATGGCCTTCCACATCTATGTAGTTCATTATTTGATAAGAGTGTTTGCTCAGCAACAACAATGTATACAGTCAAGATGTATGAGGCTGTATATTGAAGGCAACGACGTAGCAGGGCTCAGGAGACTGACCCCATCTGTTCCCAGCCTGGTTTAGTCAGAGCCTCATCACAGTGTGGTCCCCAAGGTTCCTGCTCGCCCCTTTGTCTCCCCATTTGCTAACTCTTTGTTTTATGGGTAGAGAAAGGGGGGGTAGGCAGTGACAAGAGCACAATCCCAGAGAGGAGGGGGAGGTTTTGGCCCCTAAAGCACAGCCCCAGCTTTTAATGTAGGCAGCATCCATGAAATGACCCAGTGGAAGTGACGCTTCCTGGGCATGTTTTACGCCTGCATGAGCATAAGGCTGCGTTGGGGCTGGGGCAGGGGCGGGGATCCCTCGGAATGAAGGAGCGAGGGAAGGAAGCAAGGGCAAAAAGAGACAAAGCTAGCTAGGATGCTATGTTTTGTTTGGACTTTAGTCCATGTGCTATGAAGTGCTAAATTGTCAAGCTGGGAGTCGTTCCTTCTGCTTGGGTTGGAGAAGAATACCCCGGACCATCGCATGTGAGTAATGACCACTGCTTACTGTGTGTCTGGAATTTTGTGGAAATAAAGTTGTCAATTTTTTTTATTGTTTGGCTTGTGAGGTTAAATTTGAAATATTGATTGGTAATGCTAATTGAATAGGAACAGTTTAAATTCATTGGAACATTGCTGAAACTGAGTTTGTGCTGCTTGCTGCTGCATATAAATAATTTATTTTTTACATTTGTCTACCTTATTTTAAAACATGTAAAAGAGATAGAAGTGGACCGTGATTTAATTGTGGAGCAACATAATTTACCTCAGAATTGAATATCTTAGATGTAAATGACATATTTTGTTTTACTTGTGTTAAGTGAAAAGCACTTGCTAATGGTAAGCACCAAGCAAGTCGAGCCCTGTGTGAAATGATGACGTAGTGTAGCCAATGAGTGTTGTCTGAGTCAACACTGGGAAAACAGTTAACATCAAATCAACCCTCTGTTTGAACCCATATTGTTGAAAGTTAATGTTGCCCTGTCTATTTGGTTCCAAGCCCTTATCTTTGTCTTCAGCAGGGCTTCTTGAACCTTTGCGGTCCCATTTCCAATTAATGCAGCCTGATGTGCCAAGCACCCTGGGTAGGATTGCTTCTGGCAACAAATGGCCTTATTAAGAATGGATGAATATTCATTTGTTAAGAAAAATAATTATTCTCTATATAGAGTGAGCTGTTAGTGATTGATAAGGGAATGCATGTCACAATTTCCTGGAAGGGCTTGTCATATAGGCTACGCACCAGCTTTTTAAATGTACCGTCAACTTAATTGTACTTAGTTTGAGTTGATAAAGGTGCACTCTCATAGAGGTAATGTGTATTGTAGAGGTAATGTGTGTCGGATATAGAGCTTCTACTGAGCTTTTTGTGACTTCTCTCTCAGAGGGCATTGGCAGACCAACAGTATGTGTGACTGGATGATGGCTCAGGTTAGGTTTCCAGCGGGTGAGGTGGACACAGCCTCTAAAACCACAGCCCAGACATTTTAATTTGGAGTGCTTCAAACAGGAAAACCCATTATCTCCTCGATGCTTACAGCCTTCAAGGCGTGTGACTTTGTGTTTGACCTCAGTGCGGTAAATCTCTTTCACCAGTGAACATTTTACTAACCGCACATGACCTTGTGACGACACCTTACAAACTACCTGCATCTGAGTCCTTTACTTGATTTTTGTTGTCTTGTTCAGCACAGACCACCACAGCGTGTTAGCAGGTCAGGGTGGAAAGACAAATATTGTTAATAAAACTTTTTTAAAGGCCTGTTGAAGAGGCAATATTGGAAAAGTCTCCAGACATCCACATAAAATTCCATGGTGTTGTAAATTACAATAATATACACAGCGGGACGCTTGTGAAGTGGCCTGCTTCTGTGGAGCCATGAAGAAAGAGGAATCCGGTATTGCTGTTAATGTGTTTCTCTGCTTGTGTGCATGTGTGTTTGTCCAGCGGTAATTGTGACGGCCAGGCCGGGCCCTATAGGATTTTAGTGATTAAAACAGCACTTGTCTGTTGTATCTCTCCTTCATTATTCTAAGCCTGAGTCACTGGGAGCAGGACGACCCTTCTCAGACTCTTCTCAGACCCATCTCAGGACTTGCTACCTTATTTGCAAAGTCTTTTGTTTACAAATAGTTTTGCCTTCGTTATGGCCCCAGCGGTACGATTGGGAATATTGGATGGAAAGGGAGAGTGACAGCTAGCAGTAGGCCAGGCTGAGAAGCAAGTGGGCTTAAGACCAAGCTGAAGGACTGGCCGTGAAAAGATTAGAGTGGCATTTGCTTCAAGTGCCAAGATGCACCATGGAGCTCTTGCACACCGCCATGGCAACGGAAGCATTGGGCTGCCCTCCCTGTAACCCAGCGAGTGCCCAAACTGGATTGGCAACAAAGGTGAGGCTTTAACATGATGATCCAATATGACCAAAAACATTTACCAATTTTGTTTTCATGTATTATAGAATAGCATTTTGAGGAATTATGTTAATTTTAGATTTGCTATGTGCAAACTGTGCTTACTTTACTGTTCTGGCGGTTTTATTACATTTTAATGTCATGCAAATGAATAAGCTGCATAGAAGTCCATTATCAATGTGCAAGCCAGCTCTCAGCTGAGCACCACCCATGCCCCAGCCATCCTAATGCTCCCATTCATCATACAGGGCACCTCTGGTCCCTAATGACCAATCAGGGGTGTCTCCTTGGCAGCTAAAAGCACCCGCTCTCCACCTCATCACCAGGTCTGATTGACAGCCTCCCACAGTAGGGGGGGGGGGGGGGGGGGGGTGGGGGGGGGGGTTGTTGCAGACCAGTTGGGAATGGGACCTCGTTAGTGAGCCCCGCCCACCCCCCAACGCTAAGTGGACG
>JAOEHI010051742.1:0-18037 GCA_025447815.1 Percopsis transmontana | reverse complement strand
TGAGTGAGAGAGAGAGAGAGAGAGAGAGAGAGAGAGAGAGAGAGAGAGAGAGAGAGAGAGAGAGAGAGAGAGAGATAAATGAGTGTGACATTCAAAAGAGAAAAGGATGCTCGACTCGATCGGGAAAAAAAAAAAAGTGTGGTAATTCCATTTCAAAGTCAGCCAACTGTGTGTCTGTCCAGATTCTGAAGGCTTTCTTCTGACGCAGGCAGCCAGGGCATACACACACTGCCACAGCCGCACACACACACAGACAGACAAACACATACACAGTGAAATCCTACAGAAGTCCAAATTAGCACACCATTCACAGCATGTGTGTCGCAAGAGAGATTGTGTGTGTGTGTCGGTGTGAGCAGAAAGGGGCAGTATGTATAAGTGGGGGGGAGAGAGAGAGAGCTAGGCGAGCGAGCAGGTCACTGTGTGTGTGTGTGTGATCCAGTGATAGAGAGCCAATGAGAAGCAGCAAGAGAGAGTGTGTGTGTGTGTGTTTGTGTGTGCGTATGTGCACGTGTACGCGCGCGTGTGTGTATGTAAGCTGAGTAGTGTGAGCAAGAAGAAGGACTGGAACTGTCTGTGTCTATGTGTGCGCGTGTGTGTGTGTGTAAGTGTGTTTTCAGTAGAGGCTTCTATGTTTGCGAAGTCAGAAACCTGCCTGGTGCACAATAAAATGCGGCGATGTGTGTGTGTGTGTGTGTGTGTGTGTGTGTGTGTGTGTGTGTGTGTGCACCAGTGAAAGGGACATGATATGAGAAGGGACGAGATGAGAAGAGCTAGCTGGACAGTGCTTATTAATATGATGTTAATATTAAACCCAAACACACATAAACACGCACGCGCGCAAATCAGGTTTGACCAGGATCATATTTGTCCCTCTTTTTATGTTCTCTCCATTTGTGCCGCTGCTTTGGCTAAAGACCACAGCAGGTCTCTGCTGCCCTCTGTCCTCCGCATGTACCCAGACACACTGCACCTGTTCCCTTCAGTGTGGTGCTGAATCACACAGTGGCAATGCGATAGGATACCTTTCTGTTATTTTGGACTCGTACTCCCTCCCTCTGCCATTATGCCTACACTCACTTCTCACTAGTGAGTAGCTAGCACTGCAATAACAACAAAAACCTGCCTTGCACTTAACACTTCAACAAGTCTTATCAATGGTCAGTTCAGCAAGCGCTGCACTTGAAAAGACATTCAGAGTCTTATCTGCAGCTGTATGCAGGATAGGATCCCTCTGTTACTGAGCAAAGATTTAAACAGAACTTGGCCAGCCCTTCTGGGTGCAATGTATGGGTTTCAACTTTCTAGTTAAAAATGCTAAACTGGAATGATTAATGATAAATTATTATAACGTGATTAAAACACAGCCTCATACAGGCTTGAAGCATGTATCAAACTATGCAAAACAGATTTAATGTATTTTTAAATTAAATCTTCTTATCATTGCAGGATGAGCTGTGGCAGTTTTGAGGGTTTTTGTCCTGTGTGTAATTACCTTATACTGTATGATTAGATGGTTTTAGAGAATGCCATGTGGCAGCTAAGACTGAGTATCATAATATCAAATGATTTCAAAGTAAGAGACCCCTGACACAAAGAGAGACAGTGGGCGCTACAGACAGCGGGCGCTGCAGACAGCGGGCACTTTACGCCTACACTGCACATTGTACATTGGAAGGCAGCTGTACCGCCTCCAACAGAAACAGCAGGAGGAGAGAATACGGTTTTAGTCGTGAAGCAACATCAGCATGAATGTGGGATTACTGGGATGCATGCACTAAAGCAATATTAGCCAATTAACAGTGTTTGTGAGTTTCCTTGTAACTTTACAAAATGAATTTGAGATATCAAATAGATGTCAAAGTCAGCATGCATCTTAACAAAAATTTTCTGTTCATTGTTCATATTGATGCATGCCACAGTACATTAAGCCAGTGTGTTTAACAAACATTGGTACTCATCCACGTGGGAGCAGTACAAAACAAGAGCAAGACTTTATACAAGACAAAATTAATAATTGTTCTTGACGTCACATGCACAAAAACAGCCCCATCAACAATGAATGAAATAGCTTTAATAGTCTAACTATGCTGTCACTACTCCAATTAAAATGTTGAGGTACTGCCACTAGTTAATAATGTAATTAGATAGAAATAACACTAAAACAGAGGAGATACAAAAAGATTTCACTTACCAGCATAGTGTGATATTCGGGAAATATCTGGAAGAGACAGAGACAGCAGGTTTTACACAATGTTTCCTAACACATTATTGTGTTATGCATGAAATCCCGGGGCGGCAGGAGACTAATGTTCTAGCTGGCATGATGGGTGATGGAGGCAGTTGTCTAGTATTCCTGTGGATATATATATATATATTACAAATGTGGATATATTGGATAGCTCCCACATGTGGGTGTGTGTGTGAATCATCTTCAAGGGATACAGTAAATGTAAACTGCAAGCAAGATAGGTTTGGCATTAAGATGTTATATTCACTTTGTGTGTAAATTCTCACTACTACTAGTACTACTACTACTACTACTACTTTTTGTTCTCTGAGTACAGTTACAGTTACAGCATTTAGCAGAGGCTTTTATCCAAAGCGACTTACAATTACATTGTTCTATTACATGGAGCAGGTAGGGGTTAAGCATCTTGCTCAAGGATGCTTACAGGTAAGCTGACTCTGGGGCTCGAACCCATGACCTTATGGCTGGGAGTCCAACACCCAGACCACTAGACTATCCTGCCCCCCTTTAGATCATTTAGCAGAGGCTTTTATCCAAAGCGACTTACAATTACATTGTTCTATTACATGGAGCAGGTAGGAGTTAGGCATCTTGCACAAGGATGCTTACAGGTAGGCCACCTCCGGGGATTGAAACCATGACCTTTTGGCTGGGAGTCCAACGCCTAGACCGCTAGACTATCCTGCCCCCTACAGGAGTAGGTGACAAAAATATCACGCACACCAAGGTTGACGCTATTTTTAAAATAAAAAAGACAGATAGGCCTTTTACAAAGTTGCTGCAAAAGACACAAAGCTGTGTGTAAATCACAGGTGCCCACAAAGAGGTAAGGCATTTTTAACTGGAGGTAAGGTCTATATTGTCACTGTAACTAAACAATGTAACTCTGGTGTTCCAGACTTTCCATGTCATAAATGAATGGGTGTATTAGTTACCGATAACCAAATAACTGAAAAACACATAGCCCAGCCTTTTAAGTGTGATTAAAAAACTGAGCAGGATGCCACAGAGTGTCATGAACTGAGAAACGCAAAACGCTTCAACTTGAGCTGTAATGGCATGCTGCGATAGCCTTCAAGTACCTTCAAGCAGGACTGAACCAAAAAACTAAAACTTCAAATGCAGCCTGTGTAGATAACATGGCTAACAATAAGACTAAAGCTTTATTAACCCATCCAAATGTCCCCTAAAATATACAGTATAGTTTAGCTGTATCTAGCAACATTTTCAGCAAAGCTGATGCAATGTTATTATCACGTCATGATAACAAGACCGTTAGGGGTCCTGCTCATGGCCATTATGCTGCTCTGTAGGGCACTAAAGTGGTTTGAAACAAAGCTGAAAGCCAAACATGCTGCATGGTCATCCTCAACTCCAGAATCAGAGGCCCTGCATGCATACACACAGAATTCCGGAGGCACAATCAGTAGTATGTTATATGGCAGCGCCAGGGAGGCTATCTGTTAGAATGCAGTTCCTGTTAAGCCCATCTTCATAAGCTGCTCCTTATCTCTAGGAGAGCACAGGAAGAAAGAGAGGGAGAGCAGAGATGAAATTAGAAGAAAAGAGCTGTAGAAAAAAGAAAATATGAAAGGAAGGGAACATTTTTACAGCGTTTTAGTTTGAAGCAGTGGGAGGGAGTTGGTCAGAAATAACATAGATAAAATGTTGGTTTTCATGGTTTCACCAATGGTTTAACAGCTTATGAATCATATATCCTATAAGCCTTACTTCTATGAACTGCATCATAGACTTATTATGTGTCTTTATACTTTGTATATTTTGTTGTAATATAAATGTAAATGACATATGAAAATAGTACCATTCAACAATATCTATTTTGGCCACAAGTCACATCAGCATACAGTCTTGACAGCCGTGCAAACACAAACATTGATCTAAAAAAGTCCAACTTAATCCTGACCATCATTAAATACTTAACTATACCAATTAGTAGTAGTGTAAAATTTGAATATTAATTATATTCACTAATTAAAATTCCAGTGGAAAGACGGCAAGACGCCAATACTCGCCATCAACTTAATTGTCAATATCGTGGGATGACAAATTCTTATCATGGGGAGGAAATGTATTTTGTATGCCCAAATAGCCTACACTTCCAAGCTATTTGAAAATATAGATTAGATGAATATCTGCAGCAGACAGCGACAGTCGTCTTATGCTTGTTGTAGCCCAAAGACCTCGTCAGTTGTTGTTGATCAGTTCTGTGTTGTCCAGAGATAAAATAGATGCCTATTAATACATTTTCTTTAATAATGCATGGAAGCCATACATTTCTGCACTACCGTCCTGATGCGGTACGCGTTAGTGGAGTTGGCCTTTCACACAAATATATTCCTAAACAAGAGTAGGTCTACATAAATGAGCTTCAATCTATTGTATTAGAACTCCTAGATTATAACTAATTCCTGGAATCATCAAGGCTATGTAAAATGTCCCGTTGTTTAGATGGTTGTCTGAATAGGGCAAATATCATGACCGCAACATTCCACAACTGCTGTATAAAGGGGGCTTCTGACATTAGGTCCTCTATGTCCTTTCTCAGTTTACATCACAGCTGTTTGTGTGTGTGTGTGTGTGTGGTTGTGTGAGTGTGAGGGTGAGAGAGAGAGAGGTGGTGTGAAAGTCTGCTGCTTAAGATACCTTGTTCAGCTGACAGGCTAATCAGATAGGGGGTTTAGCAACCCCCTAAATGGACAGTTGGCTTAGCAACCCCAACTGTCCATTTACACACACAGATAACAATCTCCTTGAGTTTCAACTTGTCAGTCAAGTTTCCTTGACTGACAAGAGTCATTTTCTAGTTGCATTACATTATTGGCAGGCCTGCCATTCCAGTGCAGATAAAGTTAATGTGATTACGCAGGAGGTTTTACTAGCTATAGGCAGCATTCCAGACTATCCTCCAGAAAACAGACTGCTAAAGGTAGGGAAGAGACCATGAGCTGTTCTGTCATGTCACAACTGCTTTAATCAGTGGTCTCATTGTCTAATCAGGGTCATAACCCTAGTCACATCTGATACTTCCTGCTTCCTTCTACACTTCCTGTCATTGTTTCCATTATAAAGCAGAAATTACAGATAGATATGGAAGCAACAGTGTTGATGTTCAGACCTTTGGACATTCAAGAAACACCAGTACTTTTTACATAGCTGCAAAATATTAATTCTACCACCACACATTTTTTACAAATTTTCTTCAAAAGGTTCAACAGTTAAAGCTCATTATCAATCAATCATCACGTTTGCCACACCCACTGACTATGAAACTTATCGTGCTAGCTATCTTTGCTTGTTAGCCTAGCTTCTAGCCAGGTGTGTTGGGGGGAGTAGTGGATGCAATTCCTTTGGCTGGATGACAGAAATGAGCATAGACCGAACAAAACCTGTGCTAGTACCAAAAAGGGCTACTTAAAGCCAGGGCACAGAAGTATAGATGGGGTAAAGAAATGTCCAACTGTGGCGTGCTTTTTTGAGTGCTTTTATCTTGCCTTCTGCCAAGACCTGCAATTGTTTTACTGTTGAAACAGTCAATAGGGAATGCGAAGCCTAAAATTGCAAGGATTTTAATGGAGGAATAAGGAATAATAATGAGCTTTAGATATGTTAGGCATACATGACAAAAGGAAAGGAGTCCATAGCTTAGTTGAATAAGTGTACACTGCACACCACTTAAAATAAACAATTTTAATTATGTATTGTGCATTTACCTGAAATCAACTGATTGTAATTAGCCTGGTTCAATTAAAGCAAGGGCAAGTATATATCAGTGTACAGGAACATGGGTGAGCAATATTAAGATAGCACAAGATCTAAGACATCTTACTGTTATATGTGTTAGGGTGAAATGTTAGATAAATAAATATGACCTAGATCACAAGCCCCAATCAAATAGACAAGAGCGGAGCAAATATGGCACCACCAGAATCATGTCTAAATAAAGCTGTCCCTTCAAGATGGATGACTTTTCAAGGGGGAGGCAAGTCACTAACAGAAGCCTTAAAAGATCAGCAGCACCCTAGGGCATCTGACCAGTGACCACCACATACATATTTGCATGTTCTCTATATTACTTGGTTATGGGGCAACACTGAGAAACTTTCCATCTTAATTATGCAAGAATAACAATCTCCAAAAACAATGGAGGCCATGTCTTGTGGTCTCCATAAACCACACAACATATGGTCTTTATTCCCACACAGTCTATTAGAGAAAACAATAACACTACTACATAATAACTACTGTGTACCATGGCTGTGGCAATACCAGGTCAGGATTGAAAGTAGGCCTATAAGAAATGGCTTCAAATACCACAATAATATGGAGAAAAATCTGCCCCCGCTTAACAAAGTAACATCCTTATAATATTACTAGAATCTTTGAATGTGTATCTAAACAGAAATTCCGACCCAGAGAAAAATTGTGATAGACACTGGGACAGAGAAGCAGGTCTCATTTCCAACCAATAAGGTGTGTCGTGCTTCTTCAAACCTTGACCAAACCTGGTAATCCCAATCCCAGCCCAAGACTACATTTCAGACAAGCGATTAACAGACATATAGGGCTACAACTGCACAATATCTATCAGAAACTGCAAAACAAACAGACAATGACAACCAGAATCAGCTATATGTTATTTAGAAGCACCCGGCAAGGAGAATGACCACAGATTTAACATGGCTGCCAAAATATTATTGGCCAAACTCTATATCTTGGGCTTAGAACTAATCATTTAGGTAATAAGAATGACTACAGTATTTTTCTATCAATTTACATTATTTCCTCTAATCCCTTAATCCAATTTGTTCCTGGCAGCGCTTTGTCTCAAACAAACTAATTAGCTGCAAGCACAGGGCTAGCAGCAGAAGAAATCCCAGTGCCAAATTAAGTATAGTCTTCTCTTTGGCTTGTTGCTTTAATGTATCATTCTAATATATAGTCGTAAGAAATTGGTGCATCAGGCTGTTGCAAAGCAATTTTCGGGGTAATATAGAATTGCTGCTAAATAATGAGGCAGGCCAGTGAGGCCTATATTTTCTGGCAATAACAATAGTCCTGTAAAGACGTTTGAGGCAACTCACTCTCGCCAATGATATAGGACCACAAAATTACATCATGTGTCATTGTCTTGGTTTAAAAAAAAAATTTTTTTAACTTTTAAAAGATAATACATATTTGTTATATATATATATATATATATATACACACACACACTAGACACACACACTTTTTTTTAGAAGTAAAGATGGACAGATGGATTAAAGAGTCCGTGCTGAATTCAGTTTTTGTTTTACACAAAGGATGTGCTGATTTCATAATGTGCTCAAACCAAAATGACTGCACATGGAGGTTTTCAGAGTGCTCATTACTTTGTGAGGCCTGCAATAGAGACCCTAAACCCACTTCATACTTCTGCTGAAAACAAATTTTGGGTGCTCTTTTGGGTGACCCAGTGGGTCTGACTCGTGAGTATTTAGCTTCTCGTGCCGTAGTGCCCGACCACTCCAAAAGCGGACCCTCCCAATACAGCCAAATGTGTTTTTTACATTTTTACTGTCCTTTTTTTGGGTTGCATGTTCTGCGTGTAGCTAGGCTGAAGCAAATGTAAAATCAATCACCAACATTCAGGGAATGAGAATAGAAAAATAACATTAACACTTGTTTGGATTTTACCAACGGTTCCACCGTCTTTACCTCTCCTTAAACCAGTGTTGCATTTGAGTACACGGACATTTGCTTGGAGCGCCGTAGCGGACACAGTGTATGACCCTGTCAGACACAGTAAATTTGAAGTATACCGCAGGCTTTAGTGTTGTCTTGTCCTTGGAGCTTGAGTTGGATATGGTGCTGGAACTGTTGACATTAGCGCTGAGGTAAATGTGATGCCCTTATGACTGCCACATGCCACAACCAGTGTTACCAACCAGTAACATGCTTAAACAAAGGCTTCAAAATATACAAATCTGGTATCATCGGACATCTGTGGTATCATAAACCAAAACATACTATTTTTTGATTTAAAATTTATACACAGACCTTATTTGGCTGATTGACATTTTGTCCTATCAGAGATGTGAATGCCCATTTTATGCTAGGCTCCAACAAAAGGGAAATGCTAAGGGCTGTGCACTCTGAATGACATGGCTGAGGCTCTCTGTCGTCTGAGTATCGTCATGTCACGTTTCAGGTCATGTCACGTTTCAGGTCATGTCATGGAAGTCCGTGGTGTTAATCTCCACTGCAAGGAGATATTTTTCTGTTGATAATAGAAATAAATGGGCATTTATCTAATTTTATTCATTCACAATACCATAAAAGTATCCAAACCTATATGGAGGAGGACACAAGTGAATCATCTCTGTTTTACTGATGCGTAAACACTGCTTACTCTCCCTCCTACTTTTGTTTTCCCCTCTTGCTCTCTCGAGCTATTCTTTTTCTCTCCCACTCATGGAGTAGAAAACTATTGCCTTTGGCTGTGAAACCACACAAGCAATGCCACAGCTTACAGTATGCTAATGTCATTGCACAATCCCACTCTGACGCCAAGACGACAACAGCAAAACAATCCGCTTCAGTTCTCCTGAACTGATCGTTTCAGAATAGAATAGAATTGCATGAAATAGAATAGCATGTTATAGAATACAATAGAATAGACAAAGGGATATAAGGTTTAAAACCTACAGGGTACAACGAACAGAGTAGAGTAATATTTGTAGTAGCAGATAAATACGGGAACTTGAACTGTGAACGGGTATTTCAAGTATTTAATTCAGGTATTTATTCAAAACACTTTGTGGTAAGAAACTTAAACTAAACCAAGTTACCTACAAATTGTACAGCATGTCTGAAGAATATAGAAGAAATTAAAGGATAATAGAAAATGCACTCATTTGTGAAATTAATATTAATTCTCATCAATGCTTCAGGTTGAGCATGAATACATTACACACAGACGTAAATGAAGCTGAATGCAGAATAAGAAACAATTTCACGTTTAACATACAGTATATTTAATAGATTTACCACACAAGACTACTGTGCATATGTTCTCCCTCTTTTACTGCTTTCCATCTTTCCTGTAAATCTAGGAATTACAGTTTAAATGTACAAACTTTTACAAAAACAAACCAATGTTACAAGCTATCTGAGTGCAGTGCACCATGCATGTGACAGTTAAGGGCACGTATGCTGTCTCGAAAAACTGAGGATGGCTGCTCATTTTCCACATATTTGTGATGTTTATAAGTAAATTGAAAGGTATGAAATGTTCTCTTTGTCCTGACTCGACACGCCTCAAACACAATGGTCAGTAGTTTTGTGAGAAACCATTAAACTCACAAACCCCAGCTATCATATTGTACAACTAGCAATCCTCCAAACAGTGATAGAAAGAAATCACAGCAGCAGCACCTGCTCGGCCTTGCAGGTGTATTCAAATATATTTGGATATTTCACAGCGGTCTGGCCACTGTGTTTGTTAAACCTGAACAATATTATTATTCAATATGACATGAAGTACTGTACTTCCATAACATTTTAGAAACACAATGAGTGAGTGACCAATACATCTACAATACATGCTTTCTGCCCAGATCTATGACAGGCTGATGTTTAAAAGACACTGGTAAACAGCAGGATATCTAACTTTATATAGAAAAAGTATATTGCAGGTGGGGTGACACCAGATCACAATCCCAATACATATGGATAACTGTAATATACAGATTTTTTTTTTTACCCTAACATAGGGAAAGATAAATGATTAGGTAGAGCAAAATATCAGCTCCTCATTGTACCCAACTCTTTGACCAGCTAGCTAGTAGCTAGAGGTGCATGAATTTGTGTTTTGTATCCTTAGTTAGCACTGATTTACACTAATCGTATGCTGTGCCATTTTAAATCTAGTTTGCCTTATGCAAGTTTCACTGGATTGGCTAAAACCCTAGACAATGTAAGTAATATTGCCTATGCACTCTTTCAGACATTGACTAGCAATGACATGATACAGGCCATCAGGTATGTGAACAATAGCTAGGCCTATTGCTCAAAACTTGTCCTGAGGCATATGTTGGGTGTCGGAGGTGGAACAGACTTGGAATTCAACACATAATTAAAGAACCCACATTGGAATAAGACAAGAAACACCAAAACAACACCAAGTAAGACACTTCCATTCAAACTGTATGCCGTCCATACTGTGTGTGTCTTTTGCCAGATGCTCACACACATTGTATTTCCATAATAACAAGTGTAGACTTATTTGTGGGTCCATTTAAAGGCCATACCTTGCAGAGCTGAATTTACATGGAACAGATAATGTAATTTTTAGCCCTCTGTGTCAGACAACTGACCATTTCACAATACAACCTGAAATAGCAGGGAAGGAATATCAGATTCTATGTGGTTTCTCCTCGCCAGATAAATATCAGATCTGGGCCAAAAGTCACATCTTTTGTGTGAAGCTACTCTATGGGATATGTTTTAAGTTAGAAAACCTTTAGGAAAACACGGAAGGCCACCAGTCAAACTGATGCATGTGGCTTTGACTTGATGTTCTTTTCCAGAGTCTTGCGGATGGTGACAGTTATAACGGCCAAATCTATCTGTTGACGCTGGTCCCACAAAGTGGGAATGTGTAGAATATCTTTTAATTAAATTCCTATTAATTCGTAAACACTCTCACACTGAATCCTTGTTGTAAGAATGATCCATTAAACCCAACAGTCTGACACCATATCAGAGACATCTCTCTCTCTCTTTTTACCTGTCTTTAGGGTTTTCACATGCAACTGCTTGCACAGTGGTGGGCAGAGTGAATTCCTTTCCAGCCCTCAGCCTGTCAGACCTTCTATCTTGTTCTAACATAGAATAACCTCACGCTTAACAAATCTCAGCTCAAAAATTTCAAAGATATAAATAATAAACTCTGACACTGAAGTGCCAGAATAGAACACATACCTCCACTCGTGCAGCCGAGGAAATCCCAAAACTGCATGATGGCAGTTTGTACAGAGGATTGGACCTCTGCTATCAAACAGATGCCTATACGTTCTCCTGCTGTTTATCCACTTCCTAGTTCTCTGCTGTCAAAGCTTTAGAATAGGAAAAAACACCCTCCCACTCTCCCTCTGTGGCTGACACACCTGAGGGCTGAGTTTCAATTCAACATAGCTGCTCCCTTCACCTCCCTTGAGTCCCCTTAAACCCTCCATCACTCTTTCACTTCTCATCTTTTTCATCCTCTCTTCTCATCTATCACTCAGGTGTAATCTGGATTCCATTTGCTATCCGCTGTGTTGCTTTTACTGTCTGCCATTCTGATTAGTGAAGATGATGCAGAGAAGACATTGAGGAGGTAACAAGGAGTGTAGACAAGGAAACAAAGTCACACTGGGGACTGAATGAAATCCTTAATGTCGGCTCCATTCACTACCATTCATCTCATGCATAAGAAGGCCAGGTGCTTTGGCACACCTCGTTGTGGTATTGAATTATAAACTGTACTGTAATAAGAAAGCTCCAATGAGCACAACAAGAGTGGCTGTAATAAAAAAAGATGCTCCCTTAATCTAGCTCGTGCCAAAGCCTCAGGCCTAATACATTTGCCCTCTAGCTTGTGAAAGTCATAATCAAACGGAGAGACAAAAACAATAGCGAAGAATGCTTTTTTTCTTCTTCTGCACACTAGCCTGTAATATGCTCCATATAAAGTCTACTCATAATTTTCCATTCATTACCTAGGGTACCTACAGTATTTCTGCATAATAGCCCTTTTCAATACTTTGTATGCTTACATTCATCCACAAGTGAAATGTTTCCTTCTAGTTTAGCATCAGTGGTTATTTCACCTTCTAGATTGATGTGATTCCACTTATATTCCAGTATCAGAAAATACTTATGGGATCGTAACCAGTCAAAAAAATATAAATAAGAAACACTCGTGTGTGTATACTCTAGTATGTTTAAAATCAGGGTGTCCTTGACCGCAGGAAATCAGGCGGTTAAGTAAGTTTCCATTAGGAATGAAGGGTGTCCAACGACCGAAATATTGAGTGGGAAAATGACAAATCGCATCGTTTGTGATGCTGGTCACCATACTCCACGCTATGTATAGAAGCGTAATAGTATATTAACCTGTCTATTTGGTGCCGCTTTTAAAAAAAACGTTAAATATAATACATTTGCGTCGACCTTTAATCAGCAACAGTACATTATGGTGCTTAATAGGGCAACACGGAATCCAAACAAGTGAAAGACTAAGTAATAAATAATTGCATTTGCTTAAATATTTGACGCGTCCTGTGGCTTGGCGTTGACCTGATTCCAAGGAAAATAATGTTGCATTTTGCCATAGAAGCATTCCATGTCCGCCTGGACCTTTGCACCTAGGCGTTAGAGAGTGAGGGTGTCTTCGGCCACTGCACCAGTGTCTGTGAGGAATGCAAATTAACTTCTGGTCTAAAATGTTTAGTATCTCATCTTAAAGTCCTCCTGCTGCGGCAAAACCCACTTCCATCTCTAAATAAACACCGGTGCTTGCAACGGTGTTACCCCCATTGTCTGTAACCCCTAATGCTAAGCTAGCTCAGCTAACGGTGGGCTATTCCCACACATTACGCCCCCAAGTAGGATCATATTCACCACTCACCCTTTAGCCCCGTGGACCAGCCGCACCTACTTTCGCTAACCGGTCACCTTTTCCAACAAGAATGTTTTCTGTATTTCCTTTACTGTTGAGTACTGTTTGCTCGTTATGTGTCCGCTCGGGGTTCCCCCTTTCTGTTTTCGTCCACAACAGTGCCGTGCCCGGTTGTCGGTGTCCTGTGACGTGCAGCCTACGCTGCTAGAGCCTGAGGTTTTCCAACATGGCTGAAGAGAACTGGAGCTGTGAGCTGGAGGTGGAGAGGCAGCACAGCGGGTCCGGTCCGAACTAGAGCCCTACGTGTCCACTGCAAGGCCAGGGAGAGAGAGAGGGAGAGAAACACACAAACATTTAGAGAGACATTTTGGCAAAATACTGTACCTCCTTGAGCAAACTATCAGCCAAACATCTATGAATGCCTGGTACAGAGCAAGGGAAGCACACCAGCAACACTATCATCAACTATACATAAAATCCCACCCTAACGGTAATTCACAAACTGCCATTGATTCAAGGATTTTTATGACATGGACTGCCAAACGCAGTCACACTAAAATAGAGTGGAAATAGGATACTGTCTCTGAGATTATTGAAAGCAGATCTGCTATACAGTGTAATGTCTGAAAGAACTGCATTTAATGGCTTGAAATGTAATAAACACAACACCCATATCCAAAGTTATGGTGACAGCTCACTGTTATCTTGGAAATGAAAGCCTATGTATGGCTACACTGTTTCATAGCCCAACGCATTCCATCATCCATCCACTGGCCTACAAGCACCCTCCCACAAGGCATGATGTATCTATTCATGCATGCAACTGAACAGAATCTTTGTTATCGTTATTCTATAGCTGTGTGATTGATATGAGAGTGCAAGTGGAAGCACAGTACTCTGGCCTGCGACAAACGTCAGGACATCAATGACAACTCACAACAACTGGAGTTTATTTAACTAATATCAGAATCAGATTTATTTGCCAAGTAAGTAGTTGGTAAAGTAGCTAGGTTATAAGAAGGAAGAAGACAGCAGAGCATAACATTATAAAGTACAATCCTAATAAATAATAAGTAAAATAGAATACAAAATATACAGTAAAATATAGTATGCTAAACACACTTCTTGACTGACTTTTATGTCATTGCATTGTGTGTGTGTCTCTTCTCTTTTGATTTAGTGAAATGGACCACTGAAGGAGCTGTCCAACTAGCTGGGTTGAATTTCATTAGTATTTGTTTCTATGAGGCCAATGGTACTTCAGGTCAAATACATGCTGTAATGGTTGAGAGTGGAATCACAAGTCTAGGTCTGTGCTTTCTGCTTTGGGGTGGCAGGTTCAGCTGACAGGTGTTTCTATAACTGTAGTAGTAGGCTATCATTTAGAAATAGGTAACCAGTTAGAGGTGTCAGACTCTGTCAATTGTAGGGACATCCATTCCGACTGGGAGAAATAGGATGGACAAAGGGACCATTTGTGTTTTCAAGATTTTAACAAACAAGAAGCCCTCCCCAGGTTGTTCTGCAACAACTATTGCGGCATCCTTAAGCAAGGCTTCAAACGCAAAGTCCACTCTCCTGGGTATACAGTACATGCATTTAGCCATCATGGTGCATGGGCTGATGGGTTTCTGAAGTACAAAAGGTCACCGGCGCCCTCTAGTGTGCAAAATGTAGAATTAAATCTACTCAAAAGTAATATGCCTTTTATTCTGGCCTGTTCATTGTATACTAACTGCACAGCCCTGTTTAATTGATTGTTGCTTAATTAACTCTGTTAATTAAGGACTGGCAGTACTAATCAGATTTATAGACTGATGAACATATTTTACACTTCATATATATTGGGTTAGATACAGTATCTGTGCAGTGGACCTGGTAATTGAATAATAAATGATAATAGCCTATTGGTTATATGTTTATCAAAATAAATATCTCTTATTGATTACACCAAATGTTGTTACAGTATATCATGTGTATTGTACTGAAATTGCATTACATATTGCATTATGAAGACATTATGAGTTAGGATTACATTTGTTGTATGAATAACTTGAAAATTGTGTTTTCTAAATACAATATATGGTATTGTACTATGGTATTGTACTATGCATTGTTTATTGCTAGATTTAACTTTCTTATGATCCTTTTGGATCGTGACAGCTTTAAAATCCAATATGCCTATATAATGTAATGAATATACCAGTTATACAATAATGAACAGTATTTTAGCATATCATGCCTACACTGGTCTTACATTCATGTTTGGTTCATATTCATGTCCATAAACACGCTACTTATAAACACACATCATTAATGTGTCAGTTTTAAATAGGGTGTTGTGAGTTTTATAGGATAGGTTTACACTTGGGAGTTCATGGCCTTGATTTAAGGACGTTCTAGATCGAAATCTCACTGGACTTCGTGCCCGCTTTGATCCACGTTGCCATGGGAGATATTCTCCATGGAGTTGTCGGTGTGGGAGCGTCCACGTTGCCCCTCGGAGCCGCTCGTCTGCGTTGGTGTGCGCTGCATCTCATCAGTGTGGGCGCGCCTCCTAGAGTTATCGAATGAACTGATACTTGACCCAGAGGATGTCCGCGAGTGAACCAGTCTAGTCATACTGGCACAGGAAACTGGGGGGAGACAAATCCGAGTTTATTTTACTTGCAGTTAATGCTTTAAAGGTACAATCCTCGACTGTGCCCCCAGAACCTCAAATTTCAGCACCAGCTCAATGTTCATGTTTGTAACCCAACTGTACATAAAAGTGTGGGCGGCTCAAGAGTAGGAGTAGAGAATGGTGATAGCTGTATGGGGAGGAGTAGAGAGGAATGTGAACCACTCAGCACTCAGGTACAGGTGATGCAGTCTTCAAGTTTCAATCCAAAGACAACACAGTTTTTTACCACAAGGGTAATTCCACACACAAATCACAGCGTGTCTCTTTAACTTAAGGTTGTTCAACTAGGCATATATAGATAAGGATTGTTACATACTGTATCCCAGGCCCTGAATAAGGTATTTGATGGCTTCTATCAGTTTAGAAGGCTGTGGACATAGAGAGACAAGACACACAGACTTAAAACGTTTCATCCAACCAATCAAGTGAGGCGATTCTAAAGCATCATCGCATGCGGATCGCAAGTCTACCTGATCCACCTGAGGAAGGCCTCCACAATCTGCCATCTAGAGGGTAAAAGAGGAGGTTGGTTAGCCTGAAGTCAAAATGCAAAGCTAATAGAAACTGTTTTTTTGTATTCAGACTGGAGCTGTGAAACTTGGTCTAGAATGCCATTAAATGTTTAAGGCGACCTACAATAACAAATGTTTAAGAAAAAAACAGCATACAAATTCATGTTTATTATCTTGTACACCATGTACACTCCTGTGAGATGGTGAGTCAAATACTTTGTAGCTACAAAATGAACTATTTTTTGCTACATCGAGGGACCCACATAGCAGACGTCACCCTTTCACCCCCATAGGCACTGTTTTTGTTCCACACAACGCAATTCTAGTACTAAAAGAGTCTTTTCCAGGAGTAGGCTTCGGCTTTTTAGTGACTGAGTCAAGTTTTAAAAAGTAATTCTGGGTTGGTACGGAAGATTGAGTGTTTATGGTACCGCCACGATACTGCAGAGTAGCCTTCAAGGAGAGAGATGACTCCTCTTCGTCAACCATGTTGACGAAGAGTACGCATGTAATCATTTACTTCAGGGGCACAGGTTAAGTTTGTTAAGTTGGGTTATGGTGAGTGCACTCCATGGGCGTATTCGCTCTCGCTTTGGTTCAGGAGGCATGATAGCTGTGTGTGTGAGAATGAATATGTGTGGGTGGGGTTGGGGTGATGTTTGTTTATCTACATGTGCTGCGATCTACTGGTCAAACAAGGAATACTCCAAGGCTAGGTAGTGCAGCTTTAAAGTATTCATAATACACCCCTGATTCAAACTCTTTTTTTAAAAAGAGGTGAGATTATCTAACATTGTGTGTCAAACCCAGTGTAATATTATATTTACTTATTATATTATATATATAATAATATTTTGTATTGCAGTGAATTAATATAATTTAAAAAATACCTACATCACACTTTTGCATATAATTAGGCTTTTATCAAAGCAACTTACAATTAAACACTGCTATTACATGGAGCAGGTAGGGGTTAAGCATCTTGCTCAAGGATGCTTACAGGTAGGCCAACTCTGGGGCTTGAACCCATGACTTTCCAGCTGGGAGTCCAACACCTAGACCACTAGACTATCCCGCCCCATATAAATAAAATATTATTGTTTTTTCAACTATTACCGGTATGTGAGTCAGTCAAAATTACCTTGAGCAGGGTGGTCTTGGTGGGGTTGAGTTTAGAATTGCAGTCGACCACAGCCTCAACAGCTGGAGAGTTATCCCCTACAACCAGCAAAGAGAAACACCTACACACAGAAAAAACACAGCCAGGGATATTTTAAGGAACATGTTTACATGTTTAAGGTTAACAGATAGGAAGGTTACATTTCCTATCTGAGTGTTGAGCCTTGCATTTCCGCTCTCTAATAATGAGTTAAAAGTATAGTTAAGGGGTGAGGGTACAATACTTTATGGGATAGTACTACATTGAATAGTTAGTTAATAGTTTAATAGTTAATAGTTTAGCAGCGCACTAACTTAAGTGTCTTGCCGATGACGTTTCCTCCAAGAACGGGTCGCTGCAACTCAAGAGCTGTGCGGATGTTGTAGGATCGGAGAAACTGCTCCATGTTAGACTGTTTCATACACATCCCAATGTGGTGACGGTACGTTGCAACAAGGTCATGGTTGTTTTGGAGTTCCTCCTAAATATCAGTTAGTAAGTAAGACAAACCATCTTTAGGCATTTCTCTTTGTCATTGTTCGTCATAATGTGCTGACGGGAGACAACTGACATCGTTGAGGTCAAAGTGTGTCAGTGCCAGGCAAGGGGAACTCAAACGCAGACACAAGATGTTCAATTAAAACTGAATTTATTGGACAAGGGCTCAGGCAGAGGGTAGTCGAAGGGCAGGTTGTGGTCAGGCACGGAGAGGCAGTCACAGACGCGAAGGTACCAGGCAGGGCGAAGACAGCAGAACCACGAGAAGAAC
>JAOEHI010051741.1:0-18038 GCA_025447815.1 Percopsis transmontana | reverse complement strand
AATTAAAAAAAAAAAATTAAAAATTTAAATAAAAATAAAAAAAAAAAAAAAAAAATATTAATAAAAAAAAAAAAAAAAAAAAAAAAAAAAAAAAATTTTAAATTTTAAAAAAAAAAAAAAAAAAAAATCTTTCCCCTTTCCCCCATGGTGACCACACCCTTTTTTAAAAATTTCCCCCCCCCCCCCCCCCCCCTTCCCTCTGCTTCAATCCAGAGCGACTCAGTGCTCCTGGATGACTTTGAAACCGCTCGACTATTTATGAACCGCAGCCGGTAAACATTTTCTCTCAGGAACACTTGGCCTTGCATCACTCATCCCCCCTGTCCCACCCCTTCTCTTCTCCTTTGCACCCCTCTCCTCCCCCTGTTTTCCTGTTCTCTGTCACTGGTTTATTGTAAGTTTGACCGTCTTGCCCTTTGTGCCTGTGATGACTCACTAATCCTCTTGTTATGGTTCCCCTTTCTCTCCTGTGTCTCATCGGTTTGTCTGGCAGCGAGCCTCTCTGCTGTGATCTGGGGAGATTTGACAGCGATCCTCTTATGTCCTTTGTGTCAGGTCATTGTAAATTACGGCATGCGTAGTGTAATCAATTTTCTCCTCCCCTAAAAGGTTCCTGTTCACGTCTACTCTGGTCATTTCCCATTTTCATGTTGTTCCTCCCCTCCTGTCTCACCCATTCGTTTCATTCACAGTAACAGATCACTGAATCGGGACACCTGATTTTCCCTACATACTGTACCACCGCTGTTGCACAAAAACCACATAACCGCAGTTTTGTCTTCTCTTGACAATTTACCTATTTAAAGGGTTTCATGGCACTTGGAACCTAGAAACTCTTTTGAACAATTTAAAAAATCCATGATTTAAATTAAAGAAAAATACAGTAAGTTGTAGATAAAGTATGTGGTTTTTCCCCTGACAACAGTCATGCTTTCCTTTCCTAGAGTGTTTTTCTGTAATTTAGACATAGGGCTATTAAATTGTATTCTCCACTTTTGTTGAGGCAGTGAGGTCCTTCATCCAATTACATACTACCTTACAAGAGCCTGTAAACAATTATTTTCCCCATGGACCTTCCTAGCTGAAGATTGCACCATAACAATGTGATAGCACGTTTTCACACCCTGTTACAAGGGGCTGGCCTGTACCCACGTGTGTGCTCATAAAGCGTGTGTTTCTAGGCCTCATCACCACGAGCTGAGAGTACGAAATCGCCCGTCAGACGTAGGAAAGACCAAAGCACATTGTCCAGAATCTTCAGCCTGGTGAGCCCATCTCACACTGCATTCCCGTGTTTTTGCAAGAAATAGATTCTATTTCTGGCAAAAGAATTCACTCAATAAATGTATCACCTTTGTGTTTGCCTCAATGCAACAGTGACGCTCTCGTCAGAGACCAGTGAGTAGTACTTTGTGCAGCTATACAGTAACTGTAATGATTTGCCATTATTCCATATGGCCTCCATTCATTTTGTTTGCTATTAGCCACACATCATCAACATTTTTTCCCAATCAAACCTTCATCGTAATGTTCTAACTCGCATAGGCGCTACATTCGAAGACCATGTAAACAACACACGTAAACAACCAACCACAATATCGCAACTATTTGATGTTTTAAAGGTACACTAAGTAAGAATGACACTCCTGACAAAAGCAGTCCGACTCCCTCAACTATTTTTACCATCAGACTCTTCCAACAGAGGCTAGAATGTCCATGTAAATGGGGGTAAATCGGACAGAAGTAGTTCCACAAACATCCCATGCACCAATAGGGTCAAACGTAAAATTAAAAGAGATCAAATTCTTACTTAGCACACCTTTAGGCTTCAATTCTGCAATATTTCTTTGCATTGTGTCATGTTATCTACCTCAGCACTTTTTGACCATTTGCGTGGTTAATCTTAGTAAATCCTGTCAAATGTGAAGTTCACGACAATCACATTCCTAAACCGAATCACAAACTTGCACAAGGTTTTCACTGAACAATCACTCTAGGCTGCCTCCGGATTTAACGTGGAAGATAATTGTTTGCGGTATAATTCACCTGCTCCTTATGCACTGTATCTCTGTTTAGGGAGAAACCAAGGCCCGTCCACCCCCTAAACGTTGGAGCACCATCTTCTAAGCCCCCAGACAAGGGTCAGACCATGGAACTAGATCAAGGAGAGACAGGAGGCCCTCATTCGGAGGACCCGCCACCTCAAGAAACGTTAACCCACTAACACAGGGTGCCTATATTTTTAAGGCGGTGACATTGTCGGATTTTGTAATCTCCAGTCCACTGGGATTTAAGCGGTGACTGAGAGGGGGAATTGTGTATTTGAATGTCTATGTTGGCAGTTTCCATAGCAGCGATATTCTCATACTCTTAATCCTTAGGATCAAATTAGATCTCTATCTATCTCTCTGTTTTGTTTAGCTTTGTGGATAGGCTTTCAGAGGTTTGAAAATATAGCAAAACATTCTACTGTAAAACCTCACCTCGATGGGGCTATTCTCACCTCACCTGTCCCAGAATCAGTCTGATGGTGCTAGTGTCTGTCTGAAGTCTGTTCATGGCAGGTCTTATTTCTGTTTGTCTCCTAATTCCTGTTCCATATAGTTACTGATGCTCTACACCTCACTGCTTTTAGGAATACCACCCAAAACCCACAATGTTTGTATTGTATTGTCTGTGAAATCTATTCTATATTAGCGTAAGTGGTTGTTTTTTTATTGTCGCTGTTTTATATGATGTCGTGATATGCTCTAAAATGCAATTTAACCTACACATAAGTAGCATTACCACTAATGGTGGTGGTATTTTACCTAACAGCATTTGTATTGCTATGTAATTAATGAGTATGTGTTGTACTATGTAAGTCTATCAATTGAATTGAATAAAATGCCCTTTCTAAGTGCACTATTACACAATTGAAAAAGCTTTATACAAGATATTTGCTTTTTTATGTATTGACTAAGATTATCGCATTCATGAAATCATGACTGATTTGTTTGCTTTTTTTATAAAATTAGGAAAAAAGGTTGGATTTTTTTGATGGTCAGATGGTAAGTTGTTAAAAGGTCCTAGCAGTCATGGAAGGTCGCATGAGGACAAGTACAGTAGGATGGCACTTAATTGGTATTTTTCCCCATCAGATTATTTATTTTTACTGAGCATACTTAATCATATCCCTCCTCTCATCTGTAAATAGTCCCATAAATGTGTTCTGATATTGTAGGAATAGACTCATACTTTGAAAAGTGTTGTAGTGTTTTATTTTGGAATCATCTAAAGTTCTATTTTGTAATGTGTAGCCTAACAAGAAATAAACAATTTATCAATGTCATAAAACAAATTCAACTTTTTGTTATGACTGTACACTTTTTTTCCGTATTCCATGTTATATTTAAATGTAAAGCTTTAGCTGTCTCTTACTGAATAATAGACTGTCAGTATAGGCTAAAAACTACCTTATATTTCCCAGTGCCCAGGGGCAGATCAAACAGATCTTTTTTTAATCATTCAGGTTAAAATGAAAGCTTAAGACTGATGTTATTCTTATTTCATGAAATTCCACTATCAATCTATCCTATTTTATCTGGGAGCCATGTCATACCCACTATATTAAATATAAATATATTTGCAATTTTTTATAGCAAAAGTAGTGGGGAAAACCTACATATAAAAATGGCATTATTAAGACGTCAAGTCTTATTAATGCCACACACACACACATTACACGTCCAAAGTTTAAAATATAATCATGATAATAAGAAAGATAATATGGGCATAGCCAAATCAGTCGTTCTCATTGCCCCCTTTGCCCCCCATGGAAGTGACCCGCACACAATAATGAGTCATCCTTATTATAGTTACCAAGACAAAAGCAACGCTGTATTAGAAATAGGCAATTCCCCTGAAACCACAATTAGCCTTCCTACCATTCTCTTCTGCATTCAGTGTTCCTGAGATAATTGCCACTGTGGCTTCAAGTCTAGTTTATAACAAAATGGAGATGAAAGGTTATTGTCATGCTTGTTTGACACAATGGCTAAATATACACCCATGCCCTTGCCCCCAAGACCGGTCAAAATGTCTATACCATCTGGAGACGAGCAAACAATTGTGTGACAAGGGTGGTATATTTCAAATTTATGTCCTTTTATCCCTCTTTAGATTTTATTAAGATGTCAATACTATCAAATAATCGTCAACGTTGGCATTACTCCTCATTATATGATTTGACTAGATTAAGCATGATTCCAATTATATAAATTCAATACACATTACAGGCTTTTCTTTTGTAGAGCTGATCCTCTCATGGCTTTATCTGCGTATTTTATTTGAGATAGACATCTAACACAGGCGTTCACATGAACCCATAAAAACCCGCTCCTAATCTTTCTAGCCCTATTAATACCAAATAATGTGTGCCTGAGGCGTCCCGCCAGTAGAGTATAATGAGGACCTTGTGTTGTGTTTAGCCTAAATAAGGATGTCGCAGTGCAAGAGGGACCTCTTGTGCCACCCAAGAGTTTTGCCAAATGACCTGAATGAAAATGGCTATATGAGAATGATCCAGATTTTTGCCTTTATTTAAAGGATCAAGTTCTCTTCATCACAAAACAAAATCATTGTTATTATTATTATTATTATTATTTGCAAAGTCGAATAATCTTATCACCAATGCCGTCTGGGGTCATTTCTGATCATTTCTATGTGCAAAACGCAAATTAATTGGATATAGACTCAAATTAAATAGATAGTAGATTCACAAGATTGTTGAATAAAGCTGTAGCCTAGTCCACAGGATATCAAAATATCACAACTAAACCAATGTATGGCACATTGCAGGAATTACAGAGTTAAAAACATTTGACATGATTATCTTTTACAACATCAAACATTCATGATATTCATTAAAGATCAGACCTGTATACTTTCAAAACAATACGGTTGCTCAAAAAAAAGAAAAGGTGTTAAATCGGGTTGATGACCATTCAAAAATAACTGTTATGTCATTTGTACTTGCGCATATTTTGTGCCATGAGAACTACAGTAAACGTTACATTCTCACTCAGCTATAACTTTCCCTCGCCTCCTCTTTAAAAACCTGGCCTCCCGTGTTTCTCAACCGACTTTGTATCTCATCCGCCTCATCCGCGATGCCGGACACACTACCCAGCAGCCTTTGCATCCCGTCTTCCATCTCCCCCCGAAAGTCCACTTCCTCCACCTTCACCTGCCCTCCCGGGGTGAGAAAAGCGTCCCCTTCTCTAAACCCATAGGCGTAGCCTTCCTCCGCGACAGCTGCCGCGGCCGCGCTTGCATTGTCACCGGCGGCTGCCGAGCAGGCGGCCAGTCTGTCACACCGCGCCTGGTGCCTCAGAAAGCTGTCCCTCCAGATGACCTTCTTGCCGCAGACGGTGCACTCGTAGGGCCGCAGGCCCCCGTGCGTCTTGAGGTGCTTGGTGAGGTGGTGCTTCATCTTGAACGACTTGGCGCACACAGGGCAGCCGAAGGGCCGCAGGTTGAGGTGCTGCATCTTCACGTGCCGGTCGCGCATGCTCTTCAGCGTGTAGGCCTTCCCGCAGTGGCAGAAGTGCACCTTGCCCGCGTAGGCGGCCCCGGCGTGGGACGAGGACGAGGGGGTCGGGGGGGAGGCGGAGGGCTGGAGCGCGGCGGCGGGGGGCGGGGACTCGCGGCGGCTGGAGCTGGGGGTGGGCACGGTCGAAGCCCAGCTCGCCTCGGCGCCCGCCAGCGCGAACTCACCGTCGCCGGGAGACGCGGGCACCAGGGGCCTCTGGGAAACGTGCCCTGTGCCGTTTTCGATCTCATCGTAGGCGTCTGCCCCGAAGGAGACTTCCGTTAGACGTCCAAAGTCCATGCCTGCCTCATCGTCACCGCCATCGTCATCCTCACCCTCTCCACCTTGCAGCCAGGGGCCGGCCTGCCACTGTGTCCGAGTTAAGGGCACCAGGGCGGGACAAGAAGGGCCAGGGACTCCCCCGCCTGCCAAGTCGCCCGTGGGCATGTCTGCGGGGGCGCCGCCTCCTCCACTTGGCCTCTGCTCCTTCATCTCTTCTGGGCCTACTTTTCCCGCCTCCGCGCTCTCATTTCTGCTGGGGTGGAAGTCTCCCAGAGAAACACACAGCAAAAGTCAGTATGAATGTGAGTTAATAAAGCCTACATGCCTTCAACATATGAGGGAATAAAGATATAGCAGAATCCACAACACAGACAACACAGGATAGCATGTTAAGGGGAAAATAGGGCGTAAACTTCTTCTTCTTACCAGGTTGCACTAATCCTTCCCGTTTCTCCAGCGCCTCTTCTCCTGTTCCTTCATCTGCCTCAATTGCCATTTTTTCCTCCCTTTTCTTCTCTTGAGGGCTATCGCCGCCCCTGATTTCTCTGTTCCTCTCAAGCAGTCTCTCTGAACTCGGAGCGACTCCCCGCTGATGAAATCTGGCTCTCGGCCTTAATGCCTCACCAGCGGGAAGCCCCGCTTGATGCCTGCCATTGTGAGCGTGTGCATCGTGGATAAAAGCACCGGCTTTGGCGTGGCTGGGCAGCCACACCTCTTCACAGCTGGAGTAACCGGCCTCCCCGCCGCCGGGGAGGGCGTCCAGTCGAGAGTCGGCGGGGCGCTGGGCCGACGAGGGCCTCGGGCGGCCCAGCCGAGGGAGCTGCTGGGGCCTCCGCCACGTCGCCAGCGGAGGCAGGACGTCTGGCTTCCTGTGCTCCTTCCTCCTCCCCTCCTTATCCGCGTACAGGCAGTCGCTGCTGCTGGGCGACTGTTGTCGAGAGGCGGCCCCACCCGGGGCGAGCTCCTCCGCCGCCGCCGCCGGCCGGGGCCTCCTCAGGATTTCCGTGCACTTGTCCACGACGTGCCACATCTGCAGGAAGCTGGCCACGGTGACGTAGTTGACGATGTCGTCGTGCACGATGCTCAGCTGACCCGTGTAGGCAGAACTCAAGACGCTCTCGAAGGCCACTGGGTCCATGACGGAGGGCAAGGACACGGTTGTGACGTTCTTTAGAAGCACCTGTGGAGACACGGACGCTGGGTGAGAAGGGTTGCGAAGATCTTAAGGGAAGGTGCGCAAGAAAAGCAGTCATAAAAACATCAAATGGTTCACTAATAATACCTGAATCAATTATAGTAAAAAAATATGATATATGCCCTTGTTGAAAGAAACATTTGTAATTTCTTACCGTTTCCAGCAGAAGATTGATTTTATATAGGCTAGTATGCGTGGCAAGTCAATGTAGGCGTTAAATAGAGACTATATATTAATAGAACATGAGCTACCTGGTCATGGAAGTAAGGTGAAGAGGCAGCGAGCACACAGCGATGGGCCCTAAACACTTGGCCTTGCACCTGAATGGAGAGGTCACAAAGCCGCCCCTCCTCCCGTTGGCGGTTCAGGTTGTCCAAAACAGCTGCACGGGCACCAGGGAAACACACCTGGACAATCAAACCTGCCAGAGGGCTAGACGTGTTGCAGGCCTGATCCATGACCACAATCTGTGTAGGAAATATATGGTGTTTTAAATGGAAATTTATTTAAAAGGGTAACACTTTGCAGTAAGTATAACTTGCTGTTGCTTTAAAAATATTTACCCAGTGTATAGTCATAGGATGCTTATGGAAATTACTATGCGATGCACAGTGCATACTACTGTGATGAACTTGCCATCTAAATCAGACGAGACTACCCGCTGTGCGCTTCCAACTGCTGACCACTGGTGTCTGATGTGGATAGCTATCTGATGCACGACATCTTTAGGCCCTTAATGTCAGGATGTCAGCATTAGATTTCAAATGTAACGTGCGATCTGACTTCAGCGCGATGTTACATTAAATATACGAGACGTGTCAAAGTACAATAACCTATTTTGCGCTACAACTACAACAGCGTTAGCGGCAGAAGCCAGCCTAGCATGCTAGCTCACGTTAGCAAGTTCTCCCTCGGCAGCCTTAGCTACGTTAGCAAGCAGCTAGCTTCAGTTACTTTACCTTTTATTGTTCTGGTGTTGCGAACGTGTTCAGTAATATCCAGTTTTATTAGTTGCACAACAACATGATTATGGTTTTCTGATACACTTTACGTCGTGTCATGATTGTATCAGTTTTAATTAGTTAGCCAATGCTAACGACACCGGCTAACTGTATGTTTTCGAGCTAAAGCTAACTAGTTGACACTTGACAGGCTCAGCATCCCATGCCATGCGAAGGTGTTGGGTGTGAGAATCTTGTGGTTGATAATTACTAACTAGGTAATATTAAACATAATAAGCCTGCTACATCTTTCAAAACTCCGTAAAGCACTGATTATTATATTTAATATAATAGCTGGTTCTTAACTAAAATTACTTTTGATTTTGATTTTTAAAAATCGTATTGTCCTCCCCGCCCACCTCTGAGCTTCTCTTAAAGGGACAGTCCATCTATTTATGTTCAACACAAATCATTCACAAGTCAACCAGAAATGTTAAACGCACTTTTTTGTTCTAAATATATATATATTAGAAGAGGTAGCATCACTATTTGCGTCCAGATCAGCGTCATCAATTTTTAACACGCTGAAGTAAAAACAAAAAAAACAGCCACTACAAAGGTTCAATAACATTGCATCGGAGAGCGCGTCGACTGGTCTCCTTCATCTGATCTGCCTCTCGTCTCTCTAGCAGGCTTTTACCGCAGTGCATCTGCGGCATCCTCTGGAGTGACAGAGGGGCTGTTTCGGGAACCTTATATTTTGGCTTGTGCAAAAAGGAGGATACTCGTATATTGAGAATAGGACCTAAACGTTTAATCGAAAAATCTTCATCGGTTCGTAACGTTTATGGCCGTACGTGTGATCACGCAGTTTTATCTGCCAATGCCAGCGCGGCCGAAGCATCTCTTCTACGAGTCCGGGGCCATCAGATAGGTGGAATTAATATTTACACAATCAGCCGTCCATCCGAGGAGAAGGCCTATTCTATTTTTTTGCTGGAAATACGAATAATCTCGAGGAGAAGAGGCCTTTTAAATTTGGAGGGCGCAACGGCATGACAGTAGGCTTTGATTTGAGATTGTCCAAATAATTGATTAAGGATTAATAATATTGAAACTATTACATTAAATGGTAAATATTTGAAGCGCAGAACATATGGAATGGTCATTTAGGCATTTCTTGGAGCATGCATTTAATTATTTATGATCTGGCATGTGACTTAGCCAATATAAATCGCTAGTAAGGCATATGTCTAGCACTGACAGGCGGCAAATGACGATTATATAAACGCGTTTTATAATTTATATCTATTAACTCTTTGCGCAGAAGATCTCTCTTGAAAATCTCTCCTGAGGAAGTGCCCCCAGGCGGGTCGAATGATTGCATTTGACTTTTGGGCCTCGGGGAATGTAGAATCAAATCTCAGGGCATAGATTTGAGAGCACTGTGAGTCACTAGGTGTTGCATGTTCCATATGCTTTTGGATTAAGAGCACAATCCTTGAACCTTCTGCCTCCATAGAGAGAGATTGATAGACTTAAGACTTACATCAGCAATAACCAAGTTCCAATAAACGTTTGTAACAACAAAGAAGTTGCGGGCCTGAGCCAAAGAACCTTGAGACCACTTTCAGTGGTTCCAAAGACATTGTGTAGACATTTAACATTATAAGGAAAGCCTACACAAATACATTTCGCACTTTAACTAATGCATGTTTGTCTTGACTGTTATAGTTGCCGGACATTAGCTTGCACATAGTGACTGCAAACGTGAGCCACACAACTCAAGTCTTCCTTGTATAGAAACAGAAAATAAGTACAAAAATTTGATTAAATTACTACATATAAGGTATGCGTTTGTGCACAGTTTATGGTGAATGTGTAAAAAGGATATTTTAAAGATTATAAATTGGAACTAAGGAATCCCTAGAGTTAGTGTAAGATCTAGTAGTATTTTTTAAGACCTCTTGTACATCCGCACCGTTACATCTGATGCCATGGCAGCTGTGAAAATACTGCTCCTCTCTCTGCTCTGCATACTTTGTGGTAGGTTGGCCGTCTATTCCTGGTGTGCATGACCTCGTGGACCAAGCCCATCCCGAAATTTGAATCGCACGACTCCCTCCCTTATCTCCGCTCTTTTATGTTTCTTGTAATAGTGTACCGGTGCCATGGAGCCTGTGCAGAGGTGGACTCTGACACGGAGGCCGTGGCCGGCAGGGGCTTCAAGCTGGGCTGCATCTCCTGCAAGAGGAGAAGTGAGGTGGAGGGCTCGGCCACGGTGGACTGGTACTTCAGGGCCAAAGGAGAGGCTGAATTTGTACACGTGAGTTTACGGTTCACAGTTTATTCTGATGCGACGACGCCACAGAGCGGAGTGGGTTCTCAGCAGGCTACATTATCCACTGAAAAAACCGACATGATTGCTTGCTGTTTAAGGAGTCGTGGTGGTTGAAATGGCGTCTAAGCAGACGTGTCCTTGACTGCTTACACAGGGTCCCATCTGGTGCAGCGTTCACTTGCATACTGTATACACACCGAGCTCTCTCTCTCTCTCTCTCTCACTCACTCACTCACTCACTCACTCACTCACTCACTCACTCACTCACACTCAGTAAGTGCTGAGGTCAGTGTTGGGTCCGGATCAATCCGGACATTCTAGGGCTCAAAGATCACTATCGCCCCAGGGACGACAGAACAGGGAATAGCACACCGGAGCATCTCTCTCCCACTGCACATATGAAAGATACAAATATGGAAAGTATTCGATGACTTGTGATTAAATAATAGGTGACCTAAATATAAAGAAATGTATATTCAAGGAAACGTCTTTAAGACATGTTGTTTAAGGTGGCGAGGTGCGTCGGTGTTCTTGTCATCTTCAGTCCTCATTATAAATCCTCCCCCATCATAACAATGCATAAACTGATCTGTAAAACATGCAAGCCGCTAAGCAAGTTGCCTCTAGGTGGCAGCCTTCTGACAAGCCCAAAATGGTCCCTTTGCCACCAGATTTACAACTACGACGAGGGCCCGACCATTAAGAACGAGCAGTTCGAGGATCGCTTGGACTGGTACGGGAGCAAGAGGAGCAACGACATCCAAGACGCATCCATCTATCTCTTAAATGTCACCTTCAATGACTCCGGGACCTACCAATGCTACTTAAACCGTATCCTGACCTACCCTTACTACGAGTACCACACCATTGTCAGCAAGGTGGTGCACCTCACTGTCGTGGCTAAAGGTAAATGGTGAAATTCAAGTTTTGTTTGTCATCCAGCGATGGGTTCCATTAAAGGAAATTACTACAAAATATCATGAGCCCCTTACCCCCAAAATAGTGTGCTTTGCTTCATGACAGCTGTTGCTTTTATTATGTACACAGTACATACAGTAAGGTATACACTGCTTTCATCAACCCACTTTTTAAACTCTTAATTTTCCATTTTGGTCTTCAGACATTCCCTAAGACATAGGAAATACAAGGTGACGACAGGACCTTCATTCTTACATGCATATTAACTGGAAAAATCCAATTCTTAGTTTTTTTTCTCCCTGTAAAGAAGTGAATGATGCCAAAATACTCACCATTTTCTGCGAAGCGCGTATCCCGTGCCCCGTCAGACAGCCTCTCTGATTTCTCCACGTCATCTCTTTGCACAGCCACCAGGGGGACCGCCTCCATTGTGTCTGAAGTGATGATGTACGTGTCAATCATTGGCCTTCAGGTCTGGCTCCTCATAGAGATGATATACTGCTACAGGAAAATATCAGCAGCTGGGGAGGAAGCGTTACGAGAGGCCGCGTAAATATACTCTTAATATAACCCCTCTTCTAACAAGGTGTCCCTTTCAACACACATTTGTGTTTTCGTGTTGTAGCCTACTTCGACCACATATCATTAGACTAAGTGTGCATACTGCATGCGTTTACCCCGAATGCTACCCTTGTATTTGTATTGTTAATGCTCCGTGTTGACATTTCCTTCCTATAATTTCAGTGTTTAATGTGCGTCTTGTGTGCGTTGTCGTTCTCAACACTCACCGCGTGTCACTGTGTCATTTCTAACGTTTTATGTCTAACGTTTTATGCTCCCTCCTTCTCCTTGTCATGTTTCCGTCTTGTCATTACCATCCTGCCATCCTCTTTCCTAGTAAAAACCAAAACCTCCCTCCCGTAAGTCAAAAAGGAATAAAAACAAAACAAAAATTATCTTGTCAAGGAAACCAAATATCTTTTGGTTTCCTTGTGGCTATATTTACCACAATAGTACATCCATATGTTTGTGACGATTTGAAACAATGCTAACTGTTTTTTTTTTCTCTTCTTCCAGAAATGCTGAATATTTAGCAATAGCTTCGGAGAGCAAAGATAACTGCGCAGGTGTGCAGGTTGGAGAATAGCACAGGTAAGACTGCTGTCTTCAGCGCAAATAAGTGACATCTGCAGCACTGTTCCCCGTGTGACCATATAGCTACATGTACATTTAATATTCATGCAAATTCTCATTTCACGAAGCAAATATCCTTCCTGACAGGTTGACCCATTAATTGACCCCAACATCTTCCACCCCCTGGTCTGCATGAGGTCATCCTGACTAAAAGTACTCTCTCTCTCCGGTTTCTACTTTTTGCGTGACGCAGCACACACAACGTATATGACAAACAAAAGAGAGCATGGCACCAGCACTGTATATATATATATATATATAACCGCAAAAGCATGTACTGCACTTCTAATGTAAGCATTATGCATCATTAATTCACACTGTCTCAAGTATATATGTACAGTATTCCTCCATTGTATGTGGTACTCTATTTATAGAAACTATAAGTGGTACTACTAGTCTTTTTGACCCGAGATTGATTGTAAAAGAAAGCTTTTTACTAATCCATTAACACCCTGTATTGTATGAATAATATGATGCACAAACTACATGTACTGTAAGATTATTTATGAAATAGAATGTTTTAGACTTAAATAGACTGTATTTCCAGTTTAACTAGTCTTGCTCATCGTACATTCAATGAAATCTTACCATGTACTATTAAAACTTTAGAAAACAATGCAATGACGTTGTCTTCATAATGACAGTTACAGTTGTATTTGAATGTTGCTTTATTTTTGAAGTGCCTCTGTATTTCAGAGGGTTACGAAAAGTGCAATAAAAAGAAATCGGGCATCCTCACACATATCAGCTATTTTTTTACTAATAACAGTACTCCCAGTGGACAAAAAACAAACAGTATTCTACAATAGCTTAGCCCACCACCCTGCGCCAGGAGACACCTCAATACCATTGAAAATCACCAACAGCTTTTTTATGTCCCATACTTGTTCCTAGAAATACTAATCTCGTTTTTACAGGTGTATTTTATGCGTCTAAGGACATGTCTCAGCATTTAAAAAAAAAATGGTATACAGTATATAATGGACACTTTTTTCCTAAAAAGGTCAAGCATCTACCATTACAGTCAAATTGCGTAATCCTGAAAATATCCACACCAGACGTAGAGAAACCTTCATAATCAAATCAGGCAATTGGACATACTGTACTTCTGAATTCTGCTCAGAGACTCCTGTCATCTAAATCACTTGGCACGGTTAAAGCTGTAAAACACAGTCAGTGTCTGGGTACTGAGGCAGGTTAAGTTGGTACTTCTTCTCCAGGGCTGGTGGCACGAATCGCCCCCCCAGGTAGTGGTAGCGTCCTCTGAATAAGGAGGCTGATTTCTTGGGTGCCGTGAGTGAGATGAGCATGTCAGGCTGGAGGCCATCTGAACTTCCCTGCTCTACATCCCAGCCTATAGGAAACAAACAAAACAAGAAGATTTACCAATGGCGTTATTGAAATGTCTAGTCTGGACAACACCTTTTTTATTTAGTTTGTAAGAATGAACAAACGGAGCGGTCTATTGGCAGAGCTTTTGGCCGACAATCTGCCCATACAAACTACATGAAATGGCAAAGATAGTGCTAAATTTATTTGAACAGAAAAACTGTTTATTATCCAATAGAGAGTAAAACATTTGTTTTAGTCTATTGTTAAACTCCCTAATTTTATGCCGTGACTGTATGAACAAGGCACAAAGTATTTATAACTGTAAATAAACAATATATTGTCATCATCTTGGGAGAGCCAGATTCAAAAGTCCCCTTGAAGATTGGCTGTCACTACAATGTGTCACTGAAAATGTGCATATAGTTTACTCAACGATCCCTGTCACCGAGATTTTGTCTAGCGCTGCCAGTGTGAATGCGTGGTTAGCCAAATGTAGCACTGAGTTTTTCAAAAAAGTATTCCTTGATATGTTGAAAATCTGCCATCCGATAAAAAAACATTGAATTGGCTGGAACGTACCTGAGGGGATGTCGATGCTAGCTATGGGCACGGTGGTCTCTTTTAGCACGTCCAGGATTGAACCAAAAGGCTCTCTCACCGCCCCCTTGAAGCTGAAGCCAAAGATGGCATCTATCACCAGGTTGTAAGCTTCATCAATCACTTTAGCCTGGGGAGACATTGTCATTCGTTTTGGTAATGAATTTGCAACGATACGAAACCTCAGCACCAGCAGATTTCCACTGTATTAGAATCACATGGGCAGTGCTAGGATGAAAGCGCATTAACACTAAAAGGGTCAGCATTGCAGAGGCAGAACAGCAGATTAGTAAAGCTATAGCTGGGTGAACAAGAAACATCCCCAGTTAATACTATTCATAATTAATTACTATTCATAATCCTCAAATCACCACATGTATTAAACACATGACATAAACCGCTGGTGAAAAAAAACAACAATCAAGTGCTTTACCTCAGGCATCTCAGTCAAGAAGGGTATCTCCATTTTCTCACACTGCGTGGTTAGGCCCTTGAATAGCGATTTGACTGGCCTCTTTGGGTAAAGTATGGAAGGCTCATATCCCTGCGTGAAGACACATACTAGTTCTTCACACATAGGAATAGACTATTCATATATTTGACATTGTCCCAAATGTAATATCTCACTATCGCACTCCTTTATAACATTTCACCACAGGATTGCGCCATTTGTTAATGTGTACACAATAAAGGTGCTACGCAACGCGTGGCTTCTCAGTTCTCTCACAAAGGGGGTCATGAGGTGAACAGCAGGAGACACTCACAAAGAGTTTAAGATGCCGTGCACAGACCAAACCGTCGCCTCCGTTGTTACCCGGTCCACATATCACAAGCAGCGACGGTCTGGCCTTGACCAGAGAACTGGCAGGATAGGCCTTAAACACAAGAGGAGTTTGATTTGTTAAGAACACGCTCACTGCCAGCAGTTCACATTAATACGCACATAAGCCTACCGAGTTAGTCCAAGAAAAAAATTTTGTTTTTGTTTTTTTCCAAAGAGCTGTTAGACTTTGATTTTATAGTGGTTTCTATCAAGGCTCACCCTAGTGATTGCTGTGGCACAGCTGAGCCCGGCCAGTTCCATGAGCTGGTCCACACTGAAGCCATACTCGCTGAACAGCTCTTCATCTATGTGCTGGGCCTCCTCCTGCCTGCGGAATATCAACATCAGCACGACCACTTCTACACACACACAGGCAAAGAAATGGAATATATAGGTAGATATGGAAGCGTACTCCATAGTACACTATATACAAAGAACCTTTACCAAAGGTATCTGATGGGCTGTGCCATGTTAGACGCTGGTCTACTTGCAAAATACTCTTTGCGGTATGTTGTGTACATTTCCGGAGGGCATGTCCCGCTTCGAGCAGCAACTACGGTGGCCCGTGACGTCACCAAGAGCCCAATCCCAAAGAGAGCCCGAAAACTCAACATTCAGCTAAAGCAAGTGGCTGAGGAGGGCAGGTACAGTACTATGTCATTGTCAACAACAGCTGGGCCTGCATGAAGAAATTGTTGCGCACAACACATTATACAACAACACGATTGTGTGCGATCAGATATAGTCAGCACAATGCGAGGTTGGTTTACGACTTAAAAGTAACACATTTTATCTGCTGAACCAATGGTTACTCATTCATTTCAAATGATTAGTGACACTCACCGAACGTTAGTTTACCATGAACGCAATATTAGATACGACAAACTCTATACAAATAAAGCAATCGTACAACTTACAAAAAAAAAACGAAAGTACAATTTGTCCTGCACTCGCACAAGCCCTCTGGTGAGGTTGTCACATAGACCGGTTGTCACATAGACCGGTTGTCACACACCGTTAGAGTAACTATTTCCGGGTTGTCATAAAAGTTTACTTCAAAATAAAAGATCGTTGTTTTATTTTTGTATTATTATACAAAATAAGAGCTAATTTAGCGGCTGGCTGATGGGGTCAATCAGGTGAGTCAGAAAACATCTACTGTATAACTAGATTTGAATAGATATCTATGGTTTTAACAACAAAGTTTATTAGCTAGATGTCCACTTTCAACACAAATTTTAAAAAAATCACAGCATAAATAGCTATTTTATGAAATCATTCTTATGAGACAAAAATAAATGAAACGTCTTGAAACATAAGCCAATTTTATTCATGTTAGAAAAACACATTATTTTTCTGCTGCAAGGTTAGGTTAAACTATGATTATTTAAGTAAGAACAAAAAGTTAAGTTTATTCCACATTAAAGAAAACTCAATGTTTTCAAGGTGACCACAGTCTTGTTGTGAATGCTGCTGATATAGCTTAGTGATTGGAAGAGAAAACGGAAAATGCTAAGAGGATAAAATATCATGAAAACTTTAATTACTGATAATCTGATTGTCTCAATCACCAGCACTTGTCATGTGCATGCCTATATACATGGTAAAAAAGCAGTATAAACCTTTATTGCGTACATTATCTTGACAATTATCAAAAGAATATGAAAATATTTCCACTATATTATTATGGTTCCACATGTTCCAGTATGGATCTAGCTTCACATGATTGGACAGCGATCCACAGTGACTCCACTCTGGTAGAAAAAATATAAACATTAGTCACGTTATAAACATTCACAAAATACAATATTCTGCTTTAAACAAGATGTATTCCAGATAAATGTCCATGCATTTTTTTTTAACTGAAGATTAGATGGCATTTCACTGGCGCTCTCCACAGCAGTGAATTAATCCCTGAGGGGATTAGTTCTAATATTGACCTACAATAGTTTCCTTGAAACATCCAGCTATTATGGAAATTGCTGAACAAATGAACACGAGGACTACAATTAGAAAAATGGGATTTGATAGAACTTTGTGCACTCTCATGTGTTCATTGTGTTTCGCACATCCACGCATGCCATCATCCAAAGCAGAGGCCCTGAAGGGCATATCAACACAATACATGCCGTGCCGCGCCCACCTTGTGAGGTGTACTGGTGCTGATAATGTAGGAGTGCGGAAGGAGGCCCTCGCTGATCCCGCCGCTACGGAAGGAACGGGAAGCGGACGTCACGGAGCAGTGGCCGGATTTGTCCGAGGGCAGTCCGCAAGAACCACACACGACCGTCCGGCTCCGCAAGTTGTACTCGCTGTCCCCGCATGTGCTGTGGGCCACCTGGAAAGAGACATAGATGGACCAACTTTACTCTCATTCATTTCCATACTATTCTATGTGCATACAGCTGAACGAAATGCCGTTTCTCACGGACCACGGTGCGACATGAAATAACACCAAGACAGTAATCATGACTAGCCTACATGAAGTGCACGTGCTAGCTTAATAGCTGGCTCTATAAACAGGCATTTAGCATAAGGTAGTGGACAATATTTATTAACATGGATAAAAAAAACATAGGCGATAGCACGAATAAGCAATATTGGCATGATTAGTAGTCGTAAGTCAAATGTAAAAGTCCCTGACTTTCCATGACTAAAAACTAGAATATCTATGACTTACAAACAAGCATGGAGATGACTTTGTGAATCTACTGTAATACAAAGGGATAATTTACCTTGCCAAAGAACTTTAACCCCTGCCCACAAAATTCCCTAACTTTCCCAGTCTGGAATAGTCATGTCGAAATTCGATTACTTTCCAGAAGTCTCATGAGCAGTGGGAA